>JAURVB010011410.1:0-25350 GCA_033002965.1 Piper betle | reverse complement strand
CATAATTATTCTAAATGTGTCCTTCGATGAAACTAGAGAGAAAATCTAATTGTAATCGATGCCTTCCTTTTGAGTAAAACCCTTATAGCAAGATGAGCCTTATATCTTTCTACGTCACCTTGTGAATCCTTTTGGTTTTAAATATCCCAATAAGTTTCGCACCTTCAGGCAATGGAACAAGTATCTCAAACGTCATTATCTTTCATAGACTTCATCTCTTCATTCATGATATCAATCCACTTTTAAAAATTAGAACTCTTCATGGCTTGATGAAAGTTGATTGGGTCATCTTCCATTATTCCAATGTTATCCTCATATTCTTGAAGCAAGATGATATAATCATTTAAAAATGCATTTCTTTTTAACCTTGTGGATCTCCACAATGGCATTTACTCTTGAAGTTGTTGAGTTTGCTCTTCAAGTATAACTTGATGAGGGAGATTCTCGATATTGTCTGGTAATTCTGGTATTGTTTCTTAAACAACACTAGGAATATGAAACTGATTATTGTTAAGAACAATCAGCGGGAAGAGAAACAAATTTTCATCAAAGACAAAGTCTCTAACTTCATTTCCCCTCCAAACTCAACATCTTTCACAAAGAAATAAGCATTTCCTGTCTCAAAGAATGACCTTGTCGTAGGATCATAAAACTTATACCCTAGACCATTCAGAGTACCCACCAAAATAGCTGCTAATTGTTCTTGAGTCCAGTTTTCTTCGTTTGGCCTATAAGACCTTGCCTCAGCGGACAACCTCAAATGTGTAAATGCTTAATACTGGGTTTTTTTCTCGTCCATAATTCATAAGGGGTCTTAACTGTTGTCTTTGTTGGTACTCTATTAAGAAGATATGTTGTTGTCTTTACCACCTCACCCCAGAGTAAATTAGGTAAAGTAGTATGAGCAATCAAACTTCTCACCATGTCTTTTAATATTCGGTTTCGTCTCTTAGCAACATCATTCATGCTAGAGTACCTAGCATTGCATATTGTGGAATGATTCTGCACTCATCTAGGATTTTGGCAAATAGTCCTGGATGTTGTTCACCTGATCCATCATATCTACAATAATATTCACTACCACGGTCAGATCTGATAGCCATTAATTATCAAATTGGTTCTCAATTTGAGCCTTATATACCTTAAACGCGTCCAATGTTTCGAGACTTCTCACGAATGAGATAAAGCGTAACCATAATGAGAATAATCATTTATGAACGCAATAAAACATTGTTGACCATTCTGAAGAAGCCGTAGGAAGTGACTCACAAATGTCTGTACGTATTAGTTCTAAGACGCTTGTAAGATCTATTGGCACCTAGTCTTATTATATTTGCTTGTTTCTCCCTTAATACACTCAACATAGACTTGAAAATTTGATAAATTAAAAGAATCAGGAATTCCATTTGAAATAAGTCAGTTCGACTTCTTTATTTAGAAATGTGTCCTAAACACTTATGCTAGGAGTTAAGCACAAATCTCATTAGTTAATTTTCTTTTCAGTAACACATAAATCCACATGTAAAGTTTTATTAAAAGATGCAATAGTATGAAGTAAATATCGATTCCATACCCCACAATATTTGAATTTAAAAAGACTAAACATATTATTTCTAAATAAACAAGAGTAACCAAATTTGTCCACTATAGAAATAGAAATCAAATTCCTTCTAAAAGACGGTAGTACATGTCTCTTTCAAATCTAAATAATATCTTGTTTTTAATAATAATCTAAAAATCCATATTGCTTCAACTACAACTGATTTGCCATCACCCACATAGATGAATCTTTTTAGCATCATTTGACTTTCGGCAATTCAGGCAACCCTACATTAACACACTTATGTGGGTAGTAGCACCAGAATCTAGCCACCAAGTGTGTATTGGCACAGAAGCTAAACTAACCTGTGAACAAACAAAATTAAGAAATAAACCTTTCTTTGCACGCCAAGCTTGATACTTAATATATTCCTTCTTCATATGTCCAAGTTTACCACAAAAGAAACAATAAGAAGCTTGATTTTCTTTTCTTTTTTGTTGCTTGTGAGAACCATTACAATCTTCCTTAGCCCTCTTCTTTTCTAATTTTTGTCCTGATAGGTACTAACCAAGTGAGCACTTTCAACTCCGTTCTTTCTTCAACCTTTCTTCCTCTTGGACAACATAAGAAATTAGCTCATTAAGAGTCCATTTGTCCCTTTGACGGTTGTAAGTGGCCTTTAATTGACTAAATTGTGTTGGAAGAGAAATTAAAACTAAATGCATGAGCAAATCCTCAGACAGCTCTAACTTTAGTGCGTTTAGTTTTGAAGCAATATTTGACATCTCTAAGATATACTACTCTCTTATGTTTGTTTTGCCTTTAAACTTCATTGAAATCAAGTTTGACAAAAGCGTACTTGTTTCAGCCTTATTATTTTTTACAAAACAATTTTCAATTTTTTAGAAAACTCTGTGGCTATAGTAACCTTCTCAGACAATTGCCCCCGAAGACCTTTGGAATTCCACGCTTCATGATCATAAGACTCAAGCGATTTAAACGTTCCCACTTCTCATATCCCATTTTTCTTTAATAGAACTTTGACCGTAAGAGCAGCAGGCTATTCAGTCCTTAACGCATGGTCAAGATCCATGCAGTCGAGAATGATCATCACACTCTCTTTTCAATCCTTAAAATTATCTTTAATCATTGAGCCGAATTGATGTTGGCAGAAATCATAGAAGCAAATTGATTAACTGAAAATAGAACAAAATAACATGCACATAATAAGATTAACAATTCAAAAAATGGAAATCCCACCAAAAGATACCTAGCACACCATTAATATTTAGTCTTTGTACATAAATATTAGTTTGTAAGTAGTACTCTTTGTGAAGTAATTAAATATAGACAATAAATCCCATCAAATAATAAATTTATCTCTGGACTAATTTATTATTCACATTAAATCTTGATAATTATCCCACATTTATTACCACAAATAAATATATAATTATGTCAAATATTAACCTTCTTTGGACTGATTAATATTCACGTGAATCAAATACCCATAACCTTCTTAATATTTTAAAATAAACTAATTTTCTACAAAAGAGGTTACTTTGGTAGTATATTGTACCAATTAATAAATTCTAAAATATTAATTATAACTTAACCATAATTGGAATTTAATAATCCCAAATATAAATAGCATAAAACTGAAAAAAAGTTATAAAAATATCTTTATTTGGAAATTTCTAAAATTATAACCTTTTTCCTTTTCTAACTTTCTTTCCCTTATTTTATATTATACCAAATATCGTGTATATAATTTCTTGTATTTTCCTTACCGATTGATAGTGCCCAAATTTGGGGTTACTCCCAATGGGTTGAAGACATAAGGAGTATAAATGGGTTACCCCAAAGTTAGTTGATTAATCATCATGACTGAATCATTAGATCTGAATGTGATATGGAACTGGAGAGATTTTATTTTGGGATTTATCTTTTTGAATCTTGATCATCCAAATTGCATGTCAAAGTTGGGTGATCCAAAATTAAACACAAATCAAATTAATCCTTAATGATCTAATATGAAGATGCTCTTATACTACTTGTTCTATAAACTTCAACTTTTAACCAAATTATATAGATGATAAAAACATCATCAATAAAATCTTCTTTACATTAAATCATCAAGAAAATAAAATTTGATAACAAAAGCGTACCTGAATCCATAATAACAAAATGATTCTCGACTTCTTTAGGTTTTGATCTTCCAAATTTAGCACGTGGTTTCTGAATGATGGATACCAAAAAGAAAAACTACAAGGCGAATTCGGAGACCATAACCGTATGTTATCCTTATAACTGTATTTGTCCTTATTTTTCATAATTCTAATTAAACCCATCATAAATAAGAGATTACGAAAATGATATCTACACATATTTATCCAAACTTATCTAAAATATATGATATCTACATATATTTATCCATACTTATCCATATCTAATTAAACCCCTCCTTTGCCCGCGGCCAGGTTTTGGCCATGGCTAGCCGGGTCTGGCTACCGCCTACGTCAGAGACGTGATGAGCCTAGCCGTGTGACGGGCAACAGTGCTCGGCGGCAGGGTTGGGCCACGTGCCGGCGGCAGCGGTGTTATAATCACCTTTTTTAGTTTCTCTCATGTCAATTAGTATAAAATTAATATCACCTTTTTTAAAAAAAATTTTGAATAAAGAAATATTGTATTATAGTGAAAAATTCAAAAAATAAGATTAATGTGAAATATATGGCTAGATGTTTATCAAGTAAGCCTTTTATTGGAATTGAAAGTTCATTATCTGTTTGTCCTATTGGAAGCAAAAATAAGAGATTGTAATGAGTAAGTAAGTTGATTATGGCATGTTCATCAAATGAATTAACACGAACTGATTTTGAGAATAATTTAAATGAACCAACTATTCCTTTTGTTGATAAAATAGATGAGTAATTTGATATATTATCATGGTAAATATTGAACATAGTAAACTATTATATTTTGGAAAAAATTGCTCAGTATATTTTAGTCATTCATATGTCAATTGTTAGCTCCAAATCTGTATTTAGTATTGAAATACAAACAATTAGCTCAATTAAAAATAGTTTGAGCCTAAAAACACTTAAAGCTTTGATAATGAACCCAAAATTTGTTAAGTGAATATGAAGGTAATTCATATTTTATATCTATGTCTTTTTTATTTTTCGATATATTTTTTAACAGATATTTTTCTTTTGCTACTATATTTTTTACTTGTAGAGAAACAAATAAGTTCATAATCAAATTTATTTCGAACAATGAATATTGAAGATTTGGAAGATATTGATGATTGTGATAATAGAGATAGTATTCCGGCATCTTTATGTCTATAATGAGCATGTGAGAATGCTATATTTAATTTTTACACTTGTGATATTAGTAATATATTTCTACAAGTAATTAACTCTTTTGCATATTCTTTCATGTAGGTGGGTTACATTAGATGAAGAATCAACTACTAAATTATTTTGTTTTTGAAGTATACATAATATTGGATTACATTTTGACGTTGAAAAATACTTTACAGCTTCTATACATTGATTATCCTTTATTTGAATTGGAAATGTATAGGTGTTAAAATTTGAAAATTTAGTAAACTAAATTACTAATTGAGAGCATTTTAACTAGATAGTAAGTAATTTAATATGATTGCTAATGTGAATATGTTGCTCTAAATTCCTAAATATGAGGATGACTTTTTTCTTTTTCTATGTAAGTCATTTTGGGTTATTTTAGATATTAAATGCCAATTTTATGTATAAGCTTAATTAATTTCAACTTATATCATGATTAAAAATTTCATAGAACATAATACTAGCCTCACAAATGTTAAAGGCATTATGTTATTTGTATAAAATATCAAACTTTTGGTCAATCATTTAGTCAGACAAAGAAATGTCTATGTATAGTTTGTTTCTATTCAGTTGAATATGGCGGGTCAAATTCAGTCGGACATGTTTCAGATTTGGGTTGGACTTGATAATTTGGATGTATGTGCCCAACCTTAACGGTAGTCTCAAAATGAAGATCTCAACAAAGGAAAGATGTGTGGATGGTCAAATCGGCTAAAGGTGGTTCACCAACGCCGAAAAATAGCTTGAACGGTGGTGGCAGCGATGGAATACCAGCGGACAAAAGCCGTTTAGGTTGATTTCTTCTTAACTAGTAGACGACAAATTTCAATTCTGGGCCATGTTGCCTATCTATGACAAATAAAGGACTTCAACCCTATAGGTTGATTTCTTCTTATTAAACCAAGCTGAATCAACGATCACCGTAAAATTGATTAAAATTACTAATAATCATACCTTATAATCCTAAAACAACTTAATGACTCTTATATATATTCATCTACTCCTAATTAACCATAAATAAAATCAACTAACACATACAAATTATATATCTTGCACGTTTATAATTTGTTTTTACCACCCCTTTCATGAACTATACAAAAACAATGAATTTATTACACCCGACTTCGTTAAGAAATTATAGATAACATGATACTTTATAAGATGGTAAATTATAATTTCTATTTTCTACCTTTTTAAGTTTTACCCGAATCATATTTTTATCATTGGATATGCCCTTATTGACATCTTTATTTCACATGATGATACTTAACTTTCAATTTGCTCAATATTTAGTATAGGGTGTTTGAATTAAGAGTCCAACTATTTACTTTATTATAGGCATTTCTGGATAAATTTAAAAGAAAAAGATTATCGCCTTATATGATTTTAATAGATGGTTAAATTTAACTTGGGTTGATAATCTTATACGCTATCAGTCTAATTAAATCTAATAGTAGGTGCAGTACCTTTTAGCACTTTTTACCTTCCGTGTTAATTTTATTGCTAAAATGGTAACATTGTTGTACTCATTATTTCCGATGTGATCACGTAAAAGGACAATAATTAGGATCTATGTCAAGTATATTGTATGGGAAAAACAGTTAAAACAGTTATTAAGAGCAGCAAAAGCACGAATTGAAGGAATCCGTAATTAGTCATAAAAAAGGACGGGGGAGGGGGGATCATTTCGGATCAAAGAGGGGCATCATTGATAATGTCTCTAGTTCTATAAATATACCAGTGCCTGAAGCACTTCAAAGGGCATGATTGGTGACTTGTTCACTACCATTTCCCATTTCAAGCTTCCATGGATGCTACCAATTGCACTCAGGACATTGCTCATTTTGCAAATGAGGGTGATGAGGCCATAAGCTCTGAGTGCAAAGCTTTACTTACTACACTCGAAAAAAGGAGTGGATGTCAGTATCTCTCTATGAATATAAGGGCTTTTGGTTTCCTTCCCGTCTTTTGTCACCCTATCTAAGCTTTTACCATCACTTCCAACCTCTTGATGATGATCTGATCCTCTCCTCCCTTCCTAAGTCTGGAACTACATGGATGAAGGCATTGACTTTTGCCATCACCAATCGCAGGATCTATCCTCTCACATCTCCAGACCACCCTTTGCTTCATGCCAACCCTCATGAACTCATTCTAATGTTTGAGTTTGCATTTTTTAACAAAGACTACCCAGGCCCTGACATCTCAACCCTCTCCTCACCTAGGCTTTTGGGTACCCATATCCCCTTTTATCTCCTGCCCAGCTCAATTAAGGACTCTGGGTGCAAGATCATTTACCTCTGCAGAGACCCGAAAGACAATTTTTGCTCTTTATGGAATTTTAGGAGGAAGATTGAAAAGGGCATCTCTTAGGGCTTCCTTAGAGGAAGCTTTTGATTCATTCTGTAATGGGATCTCCCCGTTTGGGCCACTTTGGGATCATGTATTGGGTTACTGGAATGCTAGTCAAGAGAACCCTCAGAGGGTGTTGTTTTTGCTGTACGAGGATGTTATGAAGGAGCCGGCAGCAAATGTGAAGAGGTTGGCCGAGTTCATGGGATTTCCGATTTCACCCGAGGAAGAGGCACAAGGTGTGGTTGATCAGATTGTGAACATGTGTAGCTTCGAGAGCATGCGCAATTTGGAGGTGAACAAGGTTGGGACATTGCCCCTCGGAGCTCCAAAGAGTGCATTCTTTGGTAATGGTCAGGTTGGGAAGTCAGCGAGTGCATTGGAGGCTCATATGATCAATCGAATAAATGATATGACCAAGACCAAATTGCCTGGATTTTGGTCTAATGGCAATTGATGTACACTTTCGTTTTGATGCTACCTAGCTACGTGATATAACTGTTTCTTGTAATCAAGCGATTATTGGTTTGTACCGGTCAGAATGGTTCTTTACACTCGGCCTCCATTGCTTGTTTTCCATCACTTCAAAAATAAAGAATAATAATAAAATAAATCAAGTCATATTAAATTAAATGTATAAAGGTAGATACATGCATGCAGTTTAGTTGTCACACTACCACATGATATAAAATAGACTAATCACCGCAGTTAAATTTATTATTTATTATTTTTATAAATGTTGGGAAACCGATTAAGAAAGGAACATTTATTAACAAATTATGGCAGTAGTTGGGGTTGGATGTTTTGGAGCGGAAATAATTAAGGGGCTACTTTTAGAGGACCACATTATATGCAGGGATCCCGAAAGCGTTGCCTGCTGGATATGATATTTGAACTTGAGCAGCACTTGTGGACGCCACTCCCCATCGTTGATGGTCTCCACCATCAACGACGTCCATGTCGGACAGACGTCACCAATTTTTTTCATTTAATTGAACTTAACTTAATTTGAAGGATGAAGTCTGAACAAATCGGCCTGGGGCGGTGCTGCCGACACCGAGCGATAACGTTTCAAACCAATATTATCCAACTCTAATCTCTTGGTAGTGAAACTCCCTATCCTGATCGTTCCCGGTGTTTCACTTGTCACAACATTACGATTTGTTACCACAAAACAATACAGCGGACACTTAAAGATTTTGCGATACATATTTTATGATTTGTTACCACATAAAGCAAAACTGCCGTGGACACCAAAAAATCTTGAGATGCGTATTTTATTAAGAACTAGTAAAATACAGGCGCGATGTGCCAAACATATTTGAAACTTAGTAAAAATGCAAATGAAGAATATATTACTATACTATTTTTAAGTATAAATAACGAATATTTATTTAATTTTATGTAAAAATAAAGTTGTATACAAATATTAAAAGTAAATTTAATTCTAATCAGAAAAAATTTAATAATTAAATGGAATTTATTTTTCTAAAGGTTTTTAATTCAAACAGAATTATAATTTAATCTTTTTAGTAATAAATAACAATATATAACTAAATAAATAAAACTTTTGAAAATCTAAACTAAGTAACTATTATTAAGTAAAAACTTTACTTCAAGTAGTATAATTATAAATATATGAAAATTTATTAATATTTTTAAAATTCTCAATTTGGGTAAAATAATACTCCAATGTGTTCCTAATAATAATAGTTTTAAATCAAGTAAGTATTAATGAACCCATAAAAATATTGTGGAGTCAGAATCAACCACAACGCATGAAAAGCTGGAAAGCTGAAATACGATGAGAGCGAAAGAAACCAAGGGGGCAAATAATAACATTCAATTTGATTTGAATTAATATACGAGAGAGTGTTGGATCAATGTGCACGAATGAGTTCACATAGTTTGGATCACAGATAGTGTTGGGGTTGCATGACAGCAATGGATGGTTGAGTCGTTAGCAAGTTTGGGGGTACAACAATGCATCCTTGCTGCACCGATAACGTCAAAGGAGGGAAGAGACAGTTGCTCCGCCTCTTCAAAAAAAAAGAAGAAGAAGAAGAAGAAAGAAAACAAAACAAAAGAAAAAAGAAAAGAAAAAGGAAAGAGGAGGGAACTTGCCTCGAATCATTAGACATTCCAAGGAACCCTCTAAAGGGGCATACTTGTCAATCTGGTTCCCTAGGTGCGAGTGGACAGGGTTGTTGCAACCGATAACGTCAAAGTGAGAGGTATTATTATTTTTATTATTATGATTATTTATATAAGAAGTTACAAGTTAAAGTTAACTCGGTTCGAAGCTGCAACCCTTCACCATATGAGGTTTTTTATTTATTTTATTTTATTTTTAATTTTTAATGTATTTTGATCAATTAAATCTCATACTTTTAATCATAGGCTGGTATTGAGTTTCCTTTTTATTAATAAGAATAAATATGTCATGAATATTAGCTTTATTTTTGTAATTGTTATATGACTTACTTTTAAAGGTCTGATTTAAACAGGTCAACAAAATATTCTCATTATGATGATATAATTTTTATGTTAATTAAAAAAAGAGGCAATCGTTTTCGCTGCATTTGATTGGCTATATGTAGGGGTGTTAAAAAGCCGAGCATAGTAGGGGATGTTTTTTAATTCGACGTGATTTTTGGCGAGCATGTTTGAGCTTGTTTGAGTGCTTGACGAGCTTTGATGTATTTTTTGAGCTTTGATGGATAGCTTGTTTTAGCTAGTCCAAAATTCATGGTGTTTGGACTTGGCTCGTGTTTGTGCTTGCCTCGTGCTCGACTTATATAGGATCAAAATTTTCTTTCCAACACTATATAAGTTGAATATAACCTTAATAGTATTGGCAGCCGAGTCGAGCCGAATATTTTTCGAGTTTGCACACATTGAGTTTGAGTTTCAAGCCAAACCAAGCCAAACACTCCTTACCCCAGGTTCTGTTCGTTGTTCAATGAGCTATTCATTTCGAGCCGAGTATTTTTAGCACAAAATTAATGAGCCCGAGTTCAAGCTGAACGTAAAATATTTGCAAATAAGTTTGACTTGTTTACATCCCAAACTATGTGTCATCAATATTAGCTTTATTTTAGTAGTTGTCAGATAACTTACCTTTGCGGTCTGATTATTCTCATTATGATGATGTAACTTTTATGTTAATAATAAAAAAAGCAAGCAATTTCCTGCATTCGATTGGTGGTGACACCATCCAATTCTCCTCATTCTTTATATATAGATTCAATAGGAGGACGCTATATTTTTGGGGTGATTTTTAAAACATGCTTGTTATACTCAATTTTTTCAGAAATTATATAATCAGAATTTGAGGATTCAGGAACTCATTTTTAAAACACCGGATCCTATGCAATGATGATGCTTCCTAAAATGTGTGTGTGTGTGTGTGTGTGTATATATATATATATATATATATATATATATATATATGGGAAAATTTTTCCATAGCCCAGGGTAGGAACATGTTCCTGCCCCAAGCTCTAATATGGGCCATCCGATCATAAGGACGACACATATTTGATGAAAACAAAAAAAAACAATATCGTCCAACCCTCCTTTACCCGTGGCCAGGTTCTAGCCTCGGCTGGCCAGGTCTGGCCATTGCCAACGTCGGATACGCAATAAGCCTAGCCGCATGACGGGCGACAGTGCTCAATGGCAGGGTTGGGTTGCACGCCAGCGGCAATAGTGTTATAATCACCTTTGTTTTATTTTCTCTCATGTCAATTAGCATAAAAATTAATATCACCTTTTTAAAAAAAATATTTGAATAAAGAAATATTATATTGTAATGGGAAAATTCAAAAATAAGATTAATACGAAATATACGGTTAGATGTTTATCAAGCAATCATTTTATTAGAATTGAAAGTTCATCAACTGTTCGTCCTATAAGAAGCCCAAGTAAGAGATTGTAATGAGTAAGTAAGTTGATTATGGAATGTTCATCAAATGAGCTAACACGAACTGATTTGGAGAATAATTTATATGAACCAACTATTCTTTTTGTTGATAGAATAGATGAGTAATTAGATATATTATCACAGTAGAGATTAAAAAGAGTAAATTATCGTATCTTTGAAAAAATTGCTCAATATATTTTAGTCATTCCTATATCAACCGTTAGCTCTGCTGTATTTAATACTGGAGAACAAACAATTGGTTTAACTAGGAATAGTTTGAACCCAAAAATACTTAAAACTTTAATATGTGCCCAAAATTGGTTGAAGAATGAATATGAAGGTAACTCATATTTTATAGCTATGTATTTTTTATTTTTGATATATTTTTTAACATATATTTTCTCTTGCTACTATATTTTTGACTTGTAGAGAAACAAATAAGTTCATCATCAAATTTTTTTGGAACAATGAATATTGAAGGATGGGGAGATATTGATGATTGTGTTAATAGAGATAATATTCCAGCATCTTCATGTCTATAATGAACATGTGAGAATGCTATATTTAATTTTTACTCTTGTGATATTTGTAAAATAATTCAACAAGTAATTGACTCTTTTTTATATTCTTTCACATAGGTGGGCTACATTAGATGAAGAATCAACTACTAGAATATTTTATTTTAGAAATATAGGTAATATTAGACTACATTTTGATGTTGAAGAATACTTTAAAACTTCTATACATTGATTATCTTTTATTTGACTAGGAAATGTATAGGAGTTAAATTTTAGAAATTTAGTAAACTATGGTACTACTTGAGAGCATTCTAACTATATAGTAAGCGGTTTGATATAATTGTTAATGTGAATGTATTGTTCTAAATTCTTAAATATGAGGATGACTTTTATTTTTTTCTGTGTAAGTCATTTTGGATTATTTCAGATATTAAATGCCAATTTTATGTATAAACTTAATTAATTTTAATTTATATCAGGATTAGAAATTTTCATAGAATATAATATTAGCCTCACAAATGTTGAAGACATTATGTTATTGATTGAAAAAAGAAATGTCAATGTATAGTTTGTACTCTATTCGATTGAATATGGCCGGTCAAATTAAATCGGACATGCTTCAGATTTGGGTTAGACTCGGTAATTTGGAAGTCTGTGCCCAACCCTAACGATGGCGGTCATGGGTAGTCTCAAAATGAAGATCTCGACGAAGGGAAGTTGTGTGGATGAATTTATAGCTTGATTTCTTCTCATTAATCCAAGCCGAATCATCAATCACCGTAAAATTTATTAAAATTACTAATAATCATACCTTATAATCCTAAAACAACTTAATATCTCTTATATATATTCATCTACTCCTAATTAACCATAAATAAAATCAACTAACAAATACAAATTAGGAGGAAAAACTTATATAAAATGTCACTATATCAAATATATATTAGGTCATATATATTTTATAAGAAAAATGTACATTCATTATATATGTATATCTTGAATGTTTATAATTTGTTGTGACCGCCCCTTTCATGAACTATTCAAAAACAATGAATTTATTACACCCGACTTCGTTAAGAAATTATAGATAACAAGACACTTTATAAGATGGTAAATTATAATTTCTATTTTCTACCTTTTAAGTTTTACCCGAATCATATTTTTATCATTGGATATGCCCTTATTGACATCTTTATTTCACATGATGATACTTAACTTTCAATTTGCTCAATATTTAGTATAGGGTATTTGAATTAAGAGTCCAACTATTTACTTGATTATAGGCATTTCTGGATCATTTAAAAGAAAAAAGAATATAGCCTTATATGATTTTAATAGATGGTTAAATTTAGCTTGGGTTGATAATCTTATACGTTATCAGTCTAATTAAATCTAATAGTAGAAGCAGTACCTTTTAGCACTTTTCACCTTCCGTGTTAATTTTATTGCTAAAAGGGTAACATTGTTATACTCATTATTTCCGGATGTAGTCACGTAAAAGGACAATAATTAGGATCTATGTAACATATATGCCATGGTTCCTTACTTCGACAGGGTGCAAATATCTAAATTTCAAGTATATTGTATAGTAAAAACAGTTAAAATAGTTACTAAGGAAGCAGCAAAAGCATGAATTGAAGGAATCCGTAATTAGACATAAAAAGGACGGGGGAGGGGGGATGATTTCGGATCAAAGAGGGGCATGATTGATATTGTCTCTAATTCTATAAATATACCAGTGCCTGAAGCACTTCAAAGGGCATGATTGGTGACTTGTTCCCGACCATTTCAAGCTTCCATGGATGCCAGCAATTGTACTCAGGACATTGCTCATTTTGCAAATGAGGGTGATGAGGCCATAAGCTCTGAGTGCAAAGCTTTACTTCCTGCACTCGAAAAAAGGAGTGGATGTCAATATCTCTGTATGAATATAAGGGCTTTTGGTTTCCTTGCCGTCTTTTGTCATCTATCTAAGCTTTTACCATCATTTCCAACCTCTTGATGATGATCTGATCCTCTCCTCCCATCCTATGTCTGGAACTACATGGATGAAGGCATTGACTTTTGCCATTACCAATCGCAGGATCTATCCTCTCACATCTCCAGACCACCCTTTGCTTCACGCCAACCCTCATGAACTCATTCTAATGTTTGAATTTCATTTTACCAAAGACTACCCAGGCCCAAACATCTCAACCCTCTCCTCACCTAGGCTTTTGGGTACCCATATCCCCTTTTATCTCCTGCCCAGCTCAATTAAGGACTCTGGGTGCAAGGTCATTTACCTCTGCAGAGACCCGAAAGACAATTTTTGCTCTTTCTGGAATTTTATGAGGAAGATTAAAAGGGCATCTCTTAGGGCTTCCTTAGAGGAAGCTTTTGATTCATTCTGTAATGGGATCTCCCCGTTTGGGCCGCTTTGGGATCATGTATTGGGTTACTGGAATGCTAGTCAAGAGAACCCTCAGAGGGTGTTGATTTTGCTGCAGGAGGATGTTATAAAGGAGCCGGCAGCAAATGTGAAGAGATTGGCCGAGTTCATGGGATTTCCGATTTCACGCGAGGAAGAGGGACAAGGTGTGGTTGATCAGATTGCGAACATGTGTAGCTTCGAGAGCAAGTGCAAGTTGGAGGTGAACAAGGTTGGGACATCGCCCCTAGGGATTCCAAAGAGTGCATTCTTTGATAGTGGTCAGGTGTGGGAAGTCAGCGAGTATATTGGAGGCTCGTATGATCAATCGAATTGATGATATGACCAAGACCAAATTGCCTGGATTTTGGTCTAATGCCAATTGATGTACTCTTCTGTTTTGATGCTACGCAGCTACATGACATAATTGTTTCTTGAAATCAAGCGATTTTTGGTTTGTACCGGTCAGAATGGGTTCTTTACACTCGGCCTCTATTGCTTATTTTCCATCACTTCAAAAATAACGAGTAATAATAAAATAAATCCAATCATATTAAATTAAATGTATAAAGATAGATACATACATGCAGTTTAGTTGTCACACTAACACATGATATAAAATAGACTTATCACTGCAGTTAAAATTATTATTATTTTTTATGTACGGGCTCAAATGAATTTATTAAAAATATTGATCATATCAAAAGTAATTTCATCTCGATCATTCATTCCCCTTACAATCATCCAATCACCGATGCTTTAAATTCGACGCCGGAATGTCTCATATTTACGTGGAAACTTGGGGCCACACCGACATTCCTTGCTAGTTGCTACAGCCCATCACCTTCCTCTTTAAGAAGCACATTATATGAAGTTGGGGTTGGATGTTTTGGAGCGGAAATAATTAAGGCGCTACTTTTACAGGAAGCACATTATTTGCAGGGGTCCCGAAACACGTTGCCTGCTGGATGTGATATTTGAACTTGTGGACGCCATCGCCGAACGTCCCCATGGCAGACGTCGCCAATATTTTTTTATTGAATTGAATGGCTCCCTTGTCAGACCAATAATATTCATCTCTGTTCTCTTGTCAGTGAAAATTAATGGCTCCCTATCGTGATTCTTCCACGTTGTTTCACGTGTCACAACATTACGATTTGTTACCACAAAACAAAACAGAGGACACGAAAAGATTTTGAGATACATATTCCACTTTTTACAACATTATGATTTGTTACCACACAAAACAAAAGTGCAGTGGACACCAATAAATCTTGAGATACATATTTTATTAAGAACTAGTAAAATACAGGCGCGATGTGCCGCATATGTTTGAAACTTAATAATAATGTATATTAATAATATATTACTATGTTATTTTTAAATATAAATAAGGATTATTTATTTACTTTTAAGTAAAAATAAAGTTTTATGCAAATATTAAAAGTAACTTTAATTCTCATTAGAAAAAAAATTATAATTAAATGGAATTTATTTTTTTAAAGATTTTTAATTCGAACATAATTATATTTTAAGTTTTTTTAATAATAAATAACAATATATAACTAAATAAATAAAACTTTTGAAAATCCAAATTAAGTATATATTATTAGGTAAAAAACTTTACTTCAAGTAGTATAATTATAAATATATTAAAATTTATCAATATTTTTAAAATTTTCAATTTGTGTAGAATAATACTCCAATGCCTTCCTAATAATAATAATTTTTAATTAAGTAACTAATGACGAACCCATAAAAATATTGTGGAGTCAGAAATTAAACAATAGCATTGGTCTATGATTTAATACTTACTTTGGTTCAGTTCGTTGTGAACCAAATTGAGGTGTTATAACTTTAGTATCAGAGCCAACTTTTGATCAATTATGATAGAAGGCTTCATTGTTGCATAGTTGTGGGTGTCAACTTCCTATGAGTCGATTCAAGTCTCCAGCGACAGCGACAGGTGTGTTCTCTGTGCCCTTCTTTTGTGTTTTGTTTTCTGTGCGTTGCTTGCGTTTGGCTTTGCTTTCTTTCCTTTTCAAGTTAGCAGTCACTCAGTTTGGTTGTGGTGAGAGTTTATTGGATCAGTATGCACAAATGAGTTCAGATAGTTTGGAGCAAAGATAGTGTAACGATTGCATGATTGCAAAGGATGGTTGAGTCGTTAGCTGGTTTGTAGGTACAACAATGCATCCTTCTTGCACTGAAAACGTCAAAGGATGGATGCGATAGTTGCTCCTCCGCTAAAAAAAGAAGAAGAATAAGGGGAAAAAAAACAAAAAAGAAAAGAATAAAGAAAAGAAAAAGGAAAGAGGAGGGAACTTGTCCCAAATCATTAGACATTCCAAGGCACCCCAGGGTTTAAAGAGGGGATACTTGTCAAACCGGTTCCTTAGATGTGAGTGGACAGGGTGGGTGGACACCTCAACCAAAAATCTTTATGAAGAAGAGGACTGACAAATTCGAAGCCTCACTCCTGAAGGGGTGAGAAAATGGAAATAGTGGAAGTGATTAAGAGAGGATGTTTTAATTATCAAGTCAGGGAAATAATAGACGAGAACATCGTATAAGTCAGGTAAGGATCAAGGTAGGATTCAAACAGGCCAGGAGCGTGAAATGGCCAATTAGAGTGCCAATAGTAGAACGATAGTGCAAATCTGGGCCATCTTGCCTATCTATGACAAATAAAGGACTTCAACCCTTTAGGTTGATTTCTTCTTATTAATCCAAGCCGAATCAACGATCACAGTAAAATTGATTAAAATTACTAATAATCATACCTTATAATCCTAAAACAACTTAATGACTCTTATATATATTCATCTACTCCTAATTAACCATAAATAAAATCAACTAACACATACAAATTATATATCTCGCACGTTTATAATTTGTTTTGACCACCCCTTTCATGAACTATTCAAAAACAATGAATTTATTATACCCGACTTCGTTAAGAAATTATAGATAATATGATACTTTATAAGATGGTAAATTATAATTTCTATTTTTTACCTTTTAAGTTTTCCCTGAATCATATTTTTATCATTAGATATGTCCTTATTGATATCTATATTTCACATGATGATACTTAAACTTTCAATTTGCTCAATATTTAGTATAGGGTGTTTGAATTAAGAGTCCAGCTATTTACTTTATTATAGGCATGTCTGGATCATTTAAAAGCAAAAAAGAATATAGCCTTATATGATTTTAATAGATGGTTAAATTTAACTTGGGTTAATAGTCTTATACGTTGTCAGTTTAATTAAATCTAATAGTAGGAGCAGTACCTTTTAGCTCGTTTTACCTTTCCTAAAATTTTATTGCTAAAACGGCAACATTGTTATACTCATTATTTCGGAAGTGGTGACGTAAAAGGACAATAATTGGGATCTATTGTTGTATAAACTTTAACTTTTAACTAAATTATACATATGATAAAAACATCATCAATAAAATCTTCTTTAGATTAAATCATCAAGAAAATTAAATTTAAGAACATAATCGTACTTGATTCTATATTAATAAAATGATTCTTGACTTCTTTAGGTTTTGTTCTTCTAAATTGACCACCAGTTCTCTCAAGCTAGAATTTCTAGATAATGGGATAGCAAAAAGAAAAACTATGGGGTAAATTTGGGGACCATAACTAAATTTATCCTTATTTTTTATAATTCTAATTAAACCCATCATAAATTAGAGATTACAAAAATGGTATATACACGTATTTATCCATACTTATCTTAAATATATAATATCTAAATATATTGATCCATACTTATCTTTAAATATTAATGACCCATTAGTCTTAAATTGAATAGATCAATTTAAATTAAGCTCAAACCTTAATAATAGCATATGATACAAGGTATATACTTGTATATATACGTCCAAAATCCAACAATCTTACACTTTGACTATATATATAAAGATAATTGTATATTACCTTATGAGCTCCAAAATAACATACGCTATTATTCCAAAATAACATATGCTACTATTTAAAAATAACAATTTTGTCCATCAATTAATGTTAATATAGGATCATGGCAATTTTTATTACATATATCGTAACTAAACCTATCCACAGTCACATACATCAATATAATTAAATAACATAGATCAAGTATAGATGTGTAGCATGAAAATTACATACAATTTGATTTAAACATGCTTATTTTCAACTAGTCCAGCTTAATGAGATCACTAAAATAGAGTTAAACGTAAACCAAATGCTGCAATTCACATAAAAATAAACTCTCACTAAAGTAATATATCATCAAATGATACAACATTAAGATGAGCAACATACTCATAAAAGACCTTGGGCGGTAAACTTTTAGTAAGTGGATCAACAACCATGGAGTTTGTCCTAATATGCTCTATAAAAACTTTACCACTTTGAATTCTTTTTCACAATAAGGAACTTGATCTCTATATGTTTTGATTTAGATGAGTTCCTGTTGTTATTTGTATGATATTGCAGACCGATTGTCACAAAATAACTTAAGTGGTCTTTAATTATTATCAACAATGCACAGCCTTATGACAAAATTCTGCAACCATATTCTATGATTTGATGCCTCATAACAAGCTATGAATTCAGTTACCATGGTGGAAGAAGTTATGACTGTCTGCTGAGCTCTCCTCGAAGAAATAGCTCCTCCAGCAAGCAGGTAGACATAGCCAAAAGTGGATCAACAACTATCTTGACATCCAGCAAATCGAAATCATAATACTCAATAATCTCAAGTTGATCTAACTTCCGATATGTAAGCATGTAATTTTTTTGTTCTCTGACAATACCTCATGACTCTTTTGGCCGCTATATTCCAACCATATACGTAATATCTGGACGCGTATATACTTGAGCACACATAAGACTTCCCACTGCAAAAGCATAGGAAATCTTTTTCATTTCCTTTCATTCTTTATCATTTTTAAGGCATTGATTAAGACTGAATTTGTCTCCTTTAGAAACAGGGGTATCTCCTGGTTTATAACCTTGCATGCTAAATCTCATAAGTACTTTTTATATATAGGCCTTTCGTGATAATCTGAGTATACATTGAGAGTGTTCTCACTGTATTTGAATTCCTAATACAAAAGACGCATTTCCAAGATCTTTCATTTCAAATTCCTTTAATAAAAATCGTTTGGTTTTGTGCAAAAAATATATATCATTGCTGGTAAGCAATATATCATCAACATATAAAACCAGAAAAATATACTTACTCCCACTAAACTTATGGTATATATTATCATTAATCACATTCATCTCAAAACCGAACGAGAGAATATAACTTATCAACAACATATAAAACCAGAAAAATATACTTACTCCCACTAAACTTATGGTATATATTATCATTAATCACATTCATTTCAAAACCGAACGAGAGAATAACTTGATGAAACTTGTGATGCTATTGATGAGAAGCCTGCTTAAGTCCATAAATAGATTTCTTTTATTTGCAAACCATATTATTTGAATCTCCCAATATAAAGTTTTCTGGTTGAACCATATAAATTATTTCATCAATGTCACTATTTAGAAACGCAGCCTTTACATCCATCTAAGGAAACTTAAGATCAAAATGTGCCACTAATGCCATAATTATTCTAAATGTGTCCTTCGATGAAACTAGAGAGAAAATCTAATTGTAATCGATGCCTTCTTTTGAGTAAAACCCTTTGTAGAAAGACGAGCCTTATATCTTTCTACATCACCTTTTGAATCCCTCTTTGTTTTAAATATCCATTTACAACTAATAAGTTTCGCACCTTCAGGCAATGGAATGAGATCCTAAACATCATTAGTTTTCATGGATTTTATCTCTTCATTTATGGTAGCAATCCACTTTTGAGAATTAGAACTTTTCATGGATTGATGAAAGCTGATTGGATTATCTTCCACCATTCTAATGTTATCCTCATGTTCTTGAAGCAAGATGATATAATCATTTAAAAATGCATTTCTTTTTAACCTTATGGATCTCCAAAATGGCATTTACTCTTGAAGTTGTTGAGTTTGCTCTTCAGGTAAAGCTTGATGAGGGAGATTCTCGACATTGTCCGGTAATTTTGGTATTGTTTCTTAAACAATACTAGGAATATGAACCTGATTATTGTTAAGAACAATCGTGGGAAGAGAAACAAATTCTTCATCAAAGACAAAGCCTCTAACTTCATTTCCCTCTCAAACTCAACATCTTCAAAGAAATAAGCATTTCCCGTCTCAAAGAATGACCTTGTCGTATGATCATAAAACTTATACCCTCTAGACCGTTCAAAGTATCCACAAAAATAGCTGCTAACTGTTCTTAAGTCCAGTTTTCTTTTGTTTGGCCTATAAGACCTGGCCTTAGCTAGACGACCTCAAATGTGTAAATGCTTAATACTAGGTTTTTTTCTCGTCCATAATTCATAAGGGGTCTTAACTGTTGTCTTTGTTGGTACTCTATTAAGAAGATATGTTGTTGTCTTTACCGCCTCACCCCAGAGTGAATTAGGTAAAGTAGTATGAGCAATCAAACTTCTCACCATGTCTTTTAATGTTCAGTTTCGTCTCTCAGCAACATCATTCATGCTAGAATACCTAGCATTGCATATTGTGGAATGATTCCGCACCTCATCTAGGATTTTGGCAAATGGTCCTGGATGTTGTTCACCTGATCCATCATATCTACAATAATATTCACCACCGCGGTCAAATCTGATAGCCATTAATTATCAAGTTGGTTCTCAATTTGAGCCTTATATACCTTAAACACGTCCAACCATAATGAGAATAATTATTTATGAACGCAATAAAATATTGTTGACCATTCGAAGAAGCCATAGGAAGTGACTCACAAATGTCTGTACGTATTAGTTCTAAGACGGTTGAAGATCTATTGGCACCTAGTCTTATTATATTTGTTTATTTTCCCTTAATACACTCAGCATAGACTTGAAAATCTGATAAATTAAGAGAATCAGGAATTCCATTTGAAATAAGTCGTTCACTTCTTTATTTAGAAATGTGTCCTAAACACTTATGCTAGAGTTAAGCAAAAATCTCATTAGTTAATTTTCTTTCGTACCACGTAAATCCACATGTAAAGTTTTATTAAAAGATGCAATAGTATGAAGTAAATATAGATTCCATACCCACAATATTTGAATTTAAAAAAAGACTAAACATATTATTTCTAAATGAACAAGAGGAACCAAATTTGTCCAATATAGAAATAGAAATCAAATTCCTTCTAAAAGACGGTACTACATGTCTCTTTCAAATCTAAATAATATCTTGTCTTCAATAATAATCTAAAAATCCCTATTGCTTCAACTACAACTGATTTGCCATCACCCACATAGATGAATCTTTTAGCATCATTTGACTTTCGGCAATTGAGGCAACCCTACATTGACACACTTATGTGTGTAGTAGCACCAGAATCTAGCCACCAAGTGTGTATTGGCACAGAAGCTAAATTAACCTTTGAACAAACAAAATTAGGAAATAAACCTTCTTTGCACGCCAAGCTTGATACTTAGTATATTCCTTCTTCATATGTCCAAGTATACCACAAAAGAAACAATAAGAAGCTTGATTTTCTTTCTTTTGTTGCTTGTGAGAACCATTACAATCTTCCTTAGCCCTCTTTCTTTTCTGATTTTTGTCCTGACAGGTACTAGCCAAGTGAGCACTTTCAACCCGTTCTTTCTTCAACCTTTCTTCCACTTGGACAACATAAAAAATTAGCTCATTAAGAGTCCATTTGTCACTTTGACAGTTGTAAGTGACCTTTAATTGACTAAATTGTGTTGGAAGAGAAATTAAAACTAAATGCATGAGCAAATCCTCAAACAGCTCTAACTTTAGTGTGTTTAGTTTTGAAGCAATATTTGACATCTCTAAAATGTACTCTCTTATGGTTTTTTGCCTTTAAACTTCATTGAAATCAAGTTTGACAAAAGCGTACTTGTTTCAGCCTTATTATTTTTTAGAAAACAATTTTCAATTTTTTTAGAAAACTCAGTGGCTATAATAACCTTCTCAAACAATTGCCCCTGAAGGCCTTTGGAATTCCATGCCTCATGATCATAAGACTCAAGCGATTTAAACGTTCCTAATTCTCATATCTCATTTTTCTTTAATGGAACTTTTGACCGTAAGAAGCAGCAGGCTGTTTAGTCCTTAACGGATGGTCAAGATCCATGCCATTGAGAATGATCATCACGCTCTCTTTCCAATCCTTAAAATTATCTTTAAGCATAGGAGCTGAATTGATGTTTGTAGAAATCATAGAAGTAAATTGATTAACTGAAAATAGAACAAAATAACATGCACATAATAAGATTAATAATTCAAACAATGAAAATCCCACCAAAAGATACCTAGCACACCATTAATACTTAGTCTTTGTACATAAATATTAGTTTGTAAGTGGTACTCTTTGTGCAGTAATCAAATATAGACAATAAATCCCGTCGAATAGTAAATTTATCTTTGGACTAATTTATTATTCACATTAAATCTTGATAATTATCCCACATTTATTACCACAAATAAATATATAATTATGTCAAATATTAACCTTCTTTGGACTGATTAACATTCACGTGAATCATATACCCACAACCTTCTTAATATTTTAAAATAAACTAATTTTCTACAAAAGAGGTTACTTTGGTAGTATATTGTACCAATTAATAAATTCTAAAATATTAATTATAACTTAACCATAATTTGAATTTAATAATCCCAGATATAAATAACATAAAACTAAAAAAGTTATAATAATATCTTTATTTGGAAATTTCTAAAATTATAATCTTTTTCCTTTTCTAACTTTATTTCCCTCATTTTATATTTTACCAAATATCCCGTATACGATTTCTTGTATTTTCCTTACCGATTGATAGTGCCAAATTTGGGGTTGCTCCCAATGGGTTGAAGACATAAGGAGCATAAATGGGTTACCCCAAAGTTAGTTGATCAATCATCATGACTG
The DNA here is from genome assembly GCA_033002965.1 of Piper betle. NCBI lineage: Eukaryota > Viridiplantae > Streptophyta > Magnoliopsida > Piperales > Piperaceae > Piper > Piper betle. Next base: position 2,223 of record JAURVB010011410.1, on the reverse strand, counting down.
AATCATTAGATCTGAATGTGATATGGAACTAGAGAGATTTTATTTTGGGATTTATCATTTTTTGAATCTTGATCATCCAAATTGCATGTCAAAGTTGGGTGATCCAAAATTAAACACAAATTAAATTAATCCTCAATGATCTAATATAAAGATGCTTTTATACTACTTGTTCTATAAACTTAAACTTTTAACAAAATTATATAGATGATAAAAACATCATCAATAAAATCTTCTTTACATTAAATCGTCAAGAAAATAAAATTTGATAACAAAAATATACCTGACTCCATAATAACAAAATGATTCTCGACTTCTTTAGGTTTTGATCTTCCAAATTTAGCACAAGTTTCTAAATGATGGATAATAAAAAGAAAAACTACAAGGCCAATTCAGAGACCATAACCGTATTTATCCTTATAACTGTATTTGTCCTTATTTTTCATAATTCTAATTAAACCCATCATAAATAAGAGATTACGAAAATGATATCTACACATATTTATCCAAACTTATCTAAAATATATGATATCTACATATATTTATCCATACTTATCCATATCTAATTAAACCCCTCCTTTGCCCGCGGCCAGGGTTAGCTAGCCGGGTCTGGCTACCGCCTACGTCAAAGACGTGATGAGCCTAGCCGTGTGATAGGCAACAGTGCTCGGTGGCAGGGTTGGGCCACGTGTCGGCGGCAGCGGTGTTATAATCACCTTTTTTAGTTTCTCTCATGTCAATTAGTATAAAAATTAATATCACCTTTTTTAAAAAAATTTTGAATAAAGAAATATTGTATTATAGTGGAAAATTCAAAAAATAAGATTAATGTGAAATATATGACTAGATGTTTATCAAGTAAGCCTTTTATTGGAATTGAAAGTTCATCATTTGTTTGTCCTATTGGAATCCAAATTAAGATATTGTAATGAGTAAGTAAGTTGATTATGGAATGTTCATCAAATGAATTAACACGAATTGATTTTGAGAATAATTTAAATGAACTAATTATTCCTTTTGTTGATAAAATAGATGAGTAATTTGATATATTATCACGGTAAATATTAAACATAGTAAACTATTATATTTTGGAAAAAATTGCTCAATATATTTTAGTCATTCCTATGTCAACTGTTAGCTCCAAATCTATATTTAGTATTGAAATACAAATAATTAGCTCAATTAAGAATAGTTTGAGCCTAAAAACACTTAAAGCTTTGATAATGAACCCAAAATTTGTTAAGTGAATATGAAGGTAATTCATATTTTATACCTATGTCTTTTTTATTTTTCGATATATTTTTTAACAGATATTTTTCTTTTGCTACTATATTTTTTACTTGTAGAGAAACAAATAAGTTCATAATCAAATTTATTTCGAACAATGAATATTGAAGATTTGGAAGATATTGATGATTGTGATAATAGAGATAGTATTCCGACATCTTTAGGTCTATAATGAGCATGTGAGAATGCTATATTTAATTTTTACACTTGTGATATTAGTAATATATTTCTGCAAGTAATTAACTCTTTTGCATATTCTTTCATGTGGGTGGGTTACATTAGATGAAGAATCAACTATTAAATTATTTTATTTTTGAAGTATACATAATATTGGATTACATTTTGACGTTGAAAAATACTTTAAAGCTTCTATACATTGATTAGCCTTTATTTGAATTGGAAATGTATAGGTGTTAAAATTTGAAAATTTAGTAAACTACAATACTAATTGAGAGCATTTTAACTAGATAGTAAGTGATTTAATATGATTGCTAATGTGAATATGTTGCTCTAAATTCCTAAATATGAGGATGACTTTTATCTTTTTCTATGTAAGTCATTTTGGGTTATTTTAGATATTAAATGTCAATTTTATGTATAAACTTAATTAATTTCAACTTATATCATGATTAAAATTTTCATAGAACATAATACTAGCCTCACAAATGTTAAAGGCATTATGTTATTTATATAAAATATCAAACATCCGGTCAGTCATTTAGTCAGACAAAGAAATGTCTATGTATAGTTTGTTTCTATTCGGTTGAATATGGCAGGTCAAATTCAGTCGGACATGTTTCAGATTTGGGTCGGACTTGATCATTTGGATGTATATACCCAACCCTAACGCTAGTCTCAAAATGAAGATTTCAACGAAGGAAAGTTGTGTGGATGGTCAAATCGGCTAAAGGTGGTTCACCAACGCTGAAAAATGGCTTG
>JAURVB010011409.1:0-17970 GCA_033002965.1 Piper betle | reverse complement strand
ATTCGACCTCACATCACACCAAATTTGAGCTTACTAATTTGAAAATAGGCTGGACATGTCACATAAACATGGTAGAATATTCATTTGGCTTCAACTATTTACAGTTATGCTCCGACATTAAACTTACCTTTTAGAATAGAAATTCACACCAGATATAGGCATATCAACCTGCACAGGTTCTTACTCCCTGTGAAAGAATATTTCTCATAATCTTTTTTTTGTCGATTTCTCATAATGATGACTATTCAGAATCCACAAGTAGGAAAACTAAAAACATACCTGTAGGCTGTAAATAAAATTTTTAGTAAGTAAAAATCACAAACCAAGCCAAATAGAACTTGCTAATTTTTTTAAAAAATTCAATAACATTATATAATATAAAGGTATAAAATATAATTCTAACATAAATATTATACTCTATATTTATTTGGATTATAATACATCAAGAATTTAAATTTCCAAACGACGGCAAAGGAAAAGCAAACAATATAGCAATAGACACTATAATAATTAAATTTCTAAATCATAATCAATTCATTTGTTATTTTATATAAATTTATATATACATTTAGTTTTAAATATTAGAAGTATATAACTATATTGGGATGCCTTCACCCCAATCAATTCATTGATCTTCCCGAGGATCAGCGACCCCATAGGTGTCTCCATTGGGAGGAGCCAAAAATTTTCTTCCATTAAATTTTGCGCTCTGGTTATTGAAGATAGTGAGACGGCAGATCATACAGGAGAATAGTCATGGAGGTGACGGACTTCTTCTCCATGAGTGGAGGTGATGGAGAAAACAGCTTCGCTCACAATTCTCACTTCAATGTTCGGTTTACTTTCTCACCTTTTTTTATGTTAAAAAAAGAAGCAACAGCTTGTTTTTTCATAATCCACCAAAGTTATACCAAGAAAACTTAGGCATGCTACCCGAATAACAACCTGCAATATCAGATTGCAACTTTACTTTGATTGATCTCTTATTCCATATGTTTTTCATGGGCTCTGAGTGTGGTCACCTGTCATAGAGAACAGTGCTAGCTAGAACTGAACCATATTTGGTTGAGGCCATTGAAGATCTATTGCAAGACAAAGTAACTTTGAAGGGGTTGAGAGCAGCAGAATTAGGCTGCTCCAGTGGACCGACTGCTATCTCCATCATCGCCACTATCACGAATACGGTGCAGAAATTGCACCGGAGTGCGGATAAGAACCCGCCGGAGCTTCAATTCTTGTTGAATGATCTTCCTTCCAATGATTTCAACTCCGTCTTTGGAGACTTGCCTTCCTTTTTGCAGCAGGTTGCAGGCATTAACGAAGGTCTTTTGTCTTCCTTTGTGATCGGTGTTCCTGGTTCATTCCATGGAAGGCTTTTCCCCAGAAATTATCTCCACTTTGTGCAGTCGTCATATAGCCTCCATTGGCTCTCTCAGGTGCTCTTAATTTCATGGTTTCGATTATTCTTCCTATAAAACTAAATTCATAATTATAATAAATATAATCATGAACTATGATCATGTAAATTATTGAGGTCCATTTAGTTAAACATGAAATATACGTAAATGACATAAATATTATAAATGGTCATCCTTACTAAAGCAGTATGTCTTAATATATTTTAAAAAAAATACTCATTATATTTTGTATTTAGATTAATCACGATGATCATCATGTGGATCACCCATGTCCTCTCCTATATACAATTTTTTTTCCCATTTTTCTTTTATTTTGAGATAAAAAAACGAAAATAATTAATTGCAAATGGAAGTGTACATAGGTGACCCACCCAAAAGTAATTATGCTTATTTTATGTTCTAACTTAAAATACAATCATACTTAATTTGGATAAAATAATTTAGTTAATATTATTTTATATGTAAAATATATCAAATATATATACTTTTGTAAGATTGAGTAATTTAAATTTTTATTGTTATTTACACTATTTTCATGCTAACCGATCAAAGCCTAAGACAAAAAACAATAAAATTTTATAATCATGTATGAGGTCATCTGCTAAACCCAATTAATTATTTTAAATATAAAAATAACGTAATATAATATTAATTTGTGTATCAATACGATTGTTTCATAATAAAGTCAAACACTAGTTGACTAACTCAATTAGAGTTGTAGCCTAATTTTGCTTCTAAAATTCAAGACTATGATCATAATTATTTTCTAACCCTAAGAACAATCGTTATATTAAACACTTAATGATCATCAGTTAGGTCGTCCATTAATTTTTCTCTTTAATAACTAAACCTCATAATTAATAATTAGAAATAAATAAAAATCTCAAGCGTGACAATAATAACATATTAATATATATATATATATATATATATATATAATTATCAATAAAGATTGTGCATTAAATTCTTATGTCGACTAACAAAAATTATAAATTAAAAATATAAAAAAAGAATCTCAAGCCAAGTAGATGTTCGTAATAAATTAATATTGATATTTATATATTAGTTAGGATTGTTTTCTATGGACCCTTCAACGGTAATAAAAAAAGAGCAAAACATCTAAATTAAGAATTAAAATGGGAATTATGCTCAACTTCAAAATAATAATCAGTATATTTAAGAAGTAATGATCGTGAATTAGGTCATTCATTAAACCGACATAATATTCTAAATAATAAAAAAATAACTTATTTATATCAGTACAATTATTTCAAAATTGACCAACTCAAGTAAGGATGTAGCCTAAATTGTCTTCTAAAATTTAAAAATATTATCATAATTTTTTTCAAGTGTAACAAAAATTATTATATTTAAAAAATAGAGATTAAAAATTAGGTCATGCATTAAATTTTCTCTTCAATAAAAAAATTAATAATAAAAAATTTATGATTGTAAGTAAAAATGATCATAAGCCAAGTTAGCTATAATATCCTAAATTTTTAAAAATTTTTAAAAACATTATGTAATGTAAAGGTATAAAATATAATTCTGGCATAAATAAACTTATAATCTATGCTTATTTGCATTATAACACAATATGAATTAAGATTGGAAATGAATGGCAAAATAAAATGTAAAAGAATGAAGCGTAGAAACCATAATAATTTAAATTTTCTTGTATTCTTTGTTTTTGAAAGTTGGAAATTTACACCTATAATAAACATTAAGGTTGATATCATTAATATATATATTTTTAACAAAAATATCAAAGACCACTATGATCGACAATTTAAAATTTATTTATATATCTATTGAAAATTGAGTCGTTAAAACTGATTAATGTGCCTGCCCTGAGCAGCGGACATGCTACTAGTATTTTTCAAAGTGTTGAAAATTGCAACCTCATTGATGCTCTTCATGGCTCATTAGGTAAGTGTTGCCCTTCTAGCTGCATCATTTGAATTTATGTAAATACTAAAAATTGGTTTTCACTCCGTTATGATCTATTCGTTTTCTAATAATGCCAGGAAGGCACCTACCGGACTTGAGACTAAAGATGGTGAAGCCATTAACAAGGAGAATATTTACATCTCAAAAACAAGTCCCCCTAACAATAGAAGGCCTATCTAAATCAGTTTGAGAAGGATTTCTGTTCTTTCTTGAAATGTCGATATGAAGAAATGGTTGCCATGGTCGCATGGTGTTAATACTTAATGGTAGGCCAAATACATATCCTGTGAAAGACAACTTAATCTCATAGCATTTCTTATTCATAGCTCTTTCAGAGATGGCTTCCCAGGTACTAGCATTATCTTTATAGTTTTTCTTCTTGTTCTTCTTCTTTCTCACATCACATCGTGCATCCTAACATTATTCATCACAATCAAGTCGTTTTTTGAGCTGTATGTACGAAGAAAAACTAACAAATTTTCTGCTACACTATTATTTCTCCCACCACTTTTAGTGTGAATTTAATTAGTATATGAAATCTTACCTCCAAACTGTAACATTTAATCAAAACTTTGGTTGCATAGGGCCTTGTGGAAGTAATATAACCACTAATTATTGCCGAATGGAGCTCTTTGTGATGGAATGGTAGCGAGAACACCTGTACATGCCAGCGTGTCTTAAGGAGTATGAAAACATACTCTACATGGAACTGTGGGATCCGCATCTGATCTGTGGCATGTGCACTGGTCAATGTTTGGTCTTCTCAACCATTTGGTAAACTGATCGTAGGACTGCCTTATTTGGCAGGGTGAGTGTGAAAATGCTTAGGTGAAAGCTTGGCTATGTCTAACATCTTTGATCACATAAAAAGAGACTGAATATCTTGTGTAAAATTGGTCACACTGCTCTAGGACTCTAACTAGTAGGTGTCTCATCCTCACGTGATCTAACATCAGGTGTGTTAGGAGAGTACACTGAGCTGAGAAAATCCTCCTAGGTATGTACATCACTCTATCTGTGGTGATATAAAGATCTTCATCTAAGTCACAATGGGGTAATGAAAACTCTGTATAGGATATTGGGTGGCTCAAAAATATGGGTAAGTCTATGAACATGTCTCTAAGGTCATCATGATTGAACTCCTCCACAGGTGGGCAGCCTATCAAATAGCCAATCAATGATAAGCCTAAGAGATGACTCCTAAGTGGCTCTAGTTCAATAGCTAATGGTAGGCATGTGTTTCCCGATACCGTACTAGTCATGCACTTCTAAATTGGCGGGGTTCAAATGACCCAAAGAACAACTATCTCCCCTTGAGCCTATGGGAGTTGTAGTGAAGTTTGACATGTGTCACGTCCATTCTTTATTGGTGTGTGACATGCCGTCCCATACCAATTTGTTGTACTAATCTTGACTCATATGATTACTACTATTGTGGTAGACTCTCAAGCAAAGCTGTCAGTTAAGATGAGCATACACTAGTGTCTCTATCTGATTAGCATGGTCTGCTTTGATTGAAGTCCATGTCTGCGTCGCTCCCAAGCTGAGGTGAAGTCGCCATCTCTAGATTGGTCTGCCATCAGCTACATGTACTATAAGTCCTAAACAGTACTGCAAAGGTACCTCCTATACTCGAGGTAAAAGTTCAAACCTACAGCTAAAGGTAAAGACCTAATCATGCAGGAGAAGAACAAGGAAATCATTCTCACCCTCAAAGACACTCCCTCACTTAACCCACCATCTAAGCCAAAAGCTCTAATACGAATAGAACTCCTCTCGCTGGTTAGGCTAATCAATGAATTTGATCATCGGCTAAGCACCTGATTTGTGTACACCTTGCTATAGCCCACACGAATGTTGTCATGCTGATTGAATAGTCTGACCACTGTAGCCATCCCATCTAGAGATCATATTGCCCTGTTCTCTGACTCTTTCCATATGCATCCTTATAAGACTGTCACTAACATTATCTGATGATGCTATCTTTCAATACACATTTGACCTAAGGATGTCAAGTCAAGGTGATGGTATGCAAGATAGCTGGTAAAGTCGATCCTATGTTATCACTTCAAAACAACCTTAGTACTCCTAACTCTCTTTTGTCCTATTGATGTTACTGTAGTTATACCATGTCCTTAATCTCTAATCCTATTCGGCTCCGAATGATGCGACATGCAGTCTCTGTGCAAGGCTAAGAACATCCTCAAGTAGTTGCCTCCTGTAAGGTGAGGTAACTACTTGGCCTTTTCTCCTACAATAACTGCATACTCGGACAATGATAGTGCAACTCAGATGGTGGTTGTGCAACTCAGATGGTAGTTGTGCACCTCGAACGGTGGTTGTGCAACTTAGTTGGTGCAATGCTATTCAGGTGTTAAGGCCTAATCCTGATCATGTATGTCGTGAACCCACTACTATATTTGGCATGTTTATTTCCATGTGTCTATCTCTCCAGAGGTGGCTGCTAACAACTCAGCCCAGGCTATCCAACTATGTGTGTATGATCGAAAGGGGTCTAGATCATAGTGACAACACATGCAATGGTAAAATAATGCTGAGCCCACACTGGCCTGATGGAATCTGGAGTGATTTCTCCCATTAGCGCTGACCGGAAAATGTAGTGATATCCAGTCAAATGTCTAAATCTGTGGTCAAAGGTAGTCTCGCTTATCCACGGTATCTTCATGCCTCTGTTTGGTAAAGCGTAGCCAACAGTACACTCGAGATGGACAAGTGATGTAATGTCCCTGGTGGTCAAGGTAATCTTGGTCACAATCCCACTCAACTTCAATTGACTAAACATGTGGACACTCTAAGTCATCCAAATCTCTAGCACAGTAAAGGAAGGATGAGTCTCTAAGCTTATCAAGACATGCCTGTGAGATCCATGCTGGCATATACTGAAATCATGATCTCATATACATCTCATAAATTCTTTATAACTGCTAATACTTAAACATACACTACTAAGGTCTAACTAAATAAAAATCTAAAATCTTGATAAAAGACCAAAGGAAATACATGTCGGTTTGGCTACAGACAGCTCCACACACTTAGCTTCAAACAAAAGTCTTCCATCTCAATTGACCAAGACATGACTCTGATACCAAACTGTAACACCCCGATTTCGGTTTATCTAAGAACCGAATCAGAAATGTCATGATCAAGTCGAGTTATGTTTAAAGCTGCTAATCGATAAGACTCGATCAATAAACAGATCAAAACAATCTGCGCTTGGCATCACGAGAATGGAAGATATTACTAAATATATGTAAAAACTCATCAAATATAAGTAAAAGTATAAAAGAAAATAACTGCGCTGAGCTCAAATGTGTATAGTATTTATCTATCCTCCCACCAAAGGCGATTTAGGATCACAAAGCCTACATATATAATATGAAAAACATTAGTAACGAGTCGCTACTTATCCAAAAAATAACTAGTACAAATTGGCAGGTAGAATCTGATATTCCACAAGAAAAGAAAACAATATACATATCCTCTATGTGAACTCTTAAAAGGCATCTACTAAGGAGCCACTAGGCTGCAAACCTGGTAGCATCCTGAACTAACTAGCCTACTAATGCCTTTCTCGACATTTTCTCTTTTTTTCCTGATCCCTTAGGACTACCAGTATATCCTAAACCCTCTCATTTCCTCCATATATCTCATGGCCTTAAGCACGAAGGCCGAGTACTCTCACGTATTCACCTTCAATACCCTTTTAGACCACATGTTCAAATGCACGCTATACTAAACAGTACCCTCAAACCTTCATGTTTCTCCGAATGTGAGGAAACTCAAAACGCAAAGTTGTTAGGGTCCCTCGGGAATAGAATATCCCTCTCACTAATCTAGAGCCCGTTGTGATTGGCACGTGCCTGCTCATGGTATGTGCGAGTTGATTTCACCATCTCTCGTCTCACTGAATACTCAATAAAATTATATATAAGTCTTAGAAGTGATTTATATAATAGGCCCGAAAGCAATTTGCAAAGGATATTAGTTCAAAAACAACTCGAAGGATCTCATCCTTGAGGGTTATTAATCCCGGAAGTAAAATATGTCTAAATGGCCCGAGTTAAGTGGAGTCTGATAAAAAAGCCACTTAACACGTCCTATGATCTAAAAATCAAATCAACAATAAACTATAGCAATAAAGATGAGAAGAGTCCTAATAGATATGTGGTCCAAGCTCCAAGCGCCTTTGCACATATACGGGAGCTTGGACTTCAAAACCCATCGAAACATACTCTTAAGAAAAATACTGGCATCTTTATATGATGCTTGCCTGTGGTGTGTGCTGACATCATCAATACATTATTATAAAGAAAACAATGCTAAACAAACCTACAACTAAATATCCATTACACAAATTGAGGCATAATAAAGAAAATGACTAATAAATAAACAATAAATAAATAAACTCATGGATATATAGATAAATAATAAATATGTGAGAATAAATAATACACTAATCATTAAATAATAATATAATTATACTATATAAATACACAACTAAACACAAGTAAATATTACATATATTCATGTTAGTAAATATATAAATAAATAAATAAATAAATACATAAATATTCAATAAATAAATAAATAAATAAATAGTTAATATTAATTAATAATGAATAATAATAGCATCATAGCTATCCAATACGGAATACATAATTAAATATAAATAAATAATAACACGAATAAATGGATAAATAAATAAATAAATACAACTTAGTAAACATAAATAAGACTAATATTCTTAAGTAAATATATCATTAATAATAATAATAATCATGCAAACATTCATCATATACAATAAACATATAAATAAAATTAAATAAACAATAATGAATAAATAAATAGATAAATTAAAAAATAATAAATAAATATAAATAAATAAAAATACTCATAATGTCAAAATATGCTAAATAGTGTGAATATGCATCTAAATTAATGTAGGGTGTTTCAAATTATGGAAAACTGTCGAAAAATGGCCGAATAGGAGCTAAAAATGAGCTTTACCTGGTCAAAGGGGCTTAAGAGAACAGAGTCGAATGGGTTAAACCAACTCGGTCTGAGTTAACTTGACTATTGGGTTAGGTCAATTGGGCAGACACTGGCAAGGACATCCGGACTTGGGCATGGTGAACGAGCAAGGCAGGTGAATAGGATCGGGCAGGAAGACTCGAACGTGGACAGACGGAATATATGGTTGGGGGAGGCGGACAGGATCGTAGGCTCAATGAGGCAGGCAATGCCCATCGCCAGAAAATGCCGACGGCAGCACGGTGGAGGTTGGCGGCGGTCAAAATTGACAAAGGACATCTAGGCGGAGGTTACGGCGGTGGTGGTGGCAAGGTCCGACTGGCTACTGACGAGAAAGGCAAGGAAATCGCCGCCGTGTGGGTGGAGTCACCAACAACGATTCTGGCCATGACGAGGACGGCGTTGGTCTTAAAATGTCAGCCTCGACGAGATGAACCTTTAAAAGCCAGTTTTGGGTCAGGTTTTACTTGCTCGTAGTTTTGACTGGTTTGGGCTAGTCTTGAGTCGGTTCGAGTGAGCTTGAGCCACACCAGTGTTCAGATCATGAGTATGGGGCCCAAATGGCAATATGAGCATGTTATGGTGGTTGAGTATGACCAACATGAAAATGATAACTTCAGTTAGGCTACAAAAGGGCATGAGTTATCAGTGTATATTGTTGCATCATGTAGATCTAAACTGTTGTTATTGGCCTAGATCTAGACCGTTGCAGCGTGTAGTATCAATTTGGAATTTTTAGGGTATCTCATTTACATGCATCTTAGGGATTTCGGATCACCGGATTGTGCCCTTATGGGCCCAGCTTGATTGAGTTGTATATTTTCACCTGATTGAGGCTCATTTATCCTTCTTGCCTCGATTCCTGCCTATACAGTCACTTTTAAGACTCAAGTCAGTTTTGACTTTGGACGGTCTCGATTTGAGCTTTCTATCCATATACATATTGCATATACCCATAGGTGGGCCCCACTAGGCCACGAGTTGTCTGGCCTCCAGATTGTGCCACATAGCAAGATCAGAGCCGTCCACATCACCCCTAGCTCCACCGAGTTACTTTGTAGAGATTTCCAACGACTTTTGGAGTTTTACACCCCTAGCTGCCGCCACTTTGGCTCACCGCCAACGAGTCTCCTGCTCTCCCCCAGCCACCAGACTATCACCCCAAGGACTGCCTCGCAATAGGCTTTCTACACATACCTTTCATGACCACCAGCAAGACCGGAGCTGTTGCAGTAGCCGCCACGGCACTTTCGCAACTGATTTCCACCACCATGGCTGCCGTTCGAGCCATTTTTCGGCATATGTTAGCCACCTATGGCCGATCTGATCTCCCACACAACTATATCTTTCCGAGACCTTCATTTTGAGACCACCCATGACTACCGCCATGGCCGCGATTACCGCTGCGATGCCACCTCACCCAATGGCAATTTCATCCTTTTCCGGCCAGCCGACGGCTGGACTCCGCCGATCGTCACCACCAGCACCTCCGCCTTGACCCCCTTTGTTGATCCCAACCAGCGATGACCCCAACTGCTCTGTCGTCGGCATTTTCCAATGATTGGTGCCGCCTGCCCTGTCAGACCTATTTGCCTACGTTCATGTTCGCTTGACCACGTTTGTGTTCGCCAACTCGACCCTGTTCACCCACCCAGCAATCCCATGGTTATGCCTGAACCCGTGTCCGCTCCCAACTGCTCAACCCAACACTATTGCTTGACTCGACTAAGTCAACTTGGTCGACTCACCTAGGTTGACTCAGTTTGCCATTTTCAAATATTACTAGCCTGTTTTTTATCGTTTTTTGATTGTTTTAGATAATTTGAGAACCCTTACATTAGTTTAGATGTATATTCACATTATTTAGAAAATTTTGAATGTTATGAATGCTTTTATTTAATTATTTATTATTGTCATATATGATGAATGCTTATGTGATTGTTTATTATTATTATTGATATATTTACTTATTAATATTAATCATATTCATGTTTACTAAATTATATTTATTTATTTATTTATCTATTTGTTCTGTTTGTGTATGTTATTATTTATTTGTATTTAATTACGTATTCTATATTGAATAACTATAATATTATTATTATTCATGAGTAATTAAAATTAACTATTTATTTATTTATTTATAGAATAATTATGTATTTATTTATTTAATTGTTTATATGTTTATTAACACAAATATATGTAATATTTAGTTGTGTTTAGCCGTGTATTTATATAACATAATTATCTTACTTTATGATTAGAGTATCATTATTTTCATGTATTTATTATTTATCTATTTATTCATCAGTGTACTTATTTATTTATTTATTAGCTATTTTTTATTATGTCTCGATTTGTGTATTGTATATTTAGTTGTAGATTTATTTAGGATTATCTTCTTTATTAGGATCTATTGATGATGTGAATACATACTACGAGCATGCATCATTTAGAGATGTCATTATTTTACTTAGCAGTGGATTTCGATGTTAGTTTCGGAGTCCAAGCTCGTCGTAGATGAGACATTATGCTTAAAGTTTGGACAAGATGTTTATTAGGACTTTTCTCAGTTGTATTGCTATAGTATATTGCTGATTTGATTTCCAGGTCACACGACTGTTAAGTATTTGTCTTATTAGACCCCACTTAACACGAGCTATTTAGACGTATTTTACTTCCTTGATTAATAACCTTTGACGATGAGAACCATCAACTCTGATTTTGAAAACAAGATCCACCGCGAATTGCCTTCAAACCTATTATATAAATCCCTTCCCAGGTCAATATATGATTTTCTTAAGTTTTTTGGTAAGATGTGAGACAAAGAAAAACCTACAACCACGCTACGCGAGCGGGCACGTGTTAGTCAAAGCTGGCCCTAGATTTGGTGAGCATTTGTTCCATTCCTGAGGGATCCTAACAACCACCTTTGAGTTCCTCAAACCCATAGAAGTGTGGAGGATTACGGGTATTGCAATGTAGCGTATGTCTATACTTGTGGTATTTCAGGGTACTGAAGGTACATGCCTGAGAGTACTCGGCTTATGTGCTCAGGGCCAAGAGTGATACGGAGGATGTAGAGGGCTGAAGGAAAAGGAAAAGAAAATTGATGTTCCCATATAAGGGATAGTTTTTAAAGTTGACGATGCATGAGATGAGTAAGAATGAGATGTTGTTGATCCGAGGATGAAGGCTCCTAATTAGCGCCCTTATGATAGATTCTATGAAGGAATATATAAATGTTTTCATTTAACAAGAGGGTCGGCTCTCCTGTGCCAGTTTAACTACTAGTAATTTCTTGTCCAGTAACACTCTTTACTGACGTTTTTCCTATTATATATCTAGGTCTGACGATCTTGAGTCAGTTTTAGAGAGAGGACAGATAAGCGCTACACACACTTGAGCTCAGCGCAGTTATTTTCTTTTATACTTTTATTTATATTTAATATATTTTTACATGTATTTAGTGATGTCTTCTATTCTCTTGATGCTAACGGGTTATTTCAATCTATATTATTGATCGGGTCAGTTTTAAATGTTGGAAGTATATGACTATATAGAAAACATTAAGATTGCTATTATTACCATAAAAAAGTAATTAAAATATTTAGCTTTTCTTGAAATACCAAAGACTACTATATATGATCAAAAATTAAAAAATTATATCTATTAAAAATTTGAATTTTTAAAATTAATCAATTTATCTATCCTGAGCAACGCGTGGACATGCTCCTTATATATAAAAATAATGTGAAACCACTGATTAAACATGAGTGATTTTGGCTTCTCTCACTCATGATGTATTAATTAGGATGTAATTGTGCAATTCCACAGTTGGTGCCACCATCGCTACCAATTAAATCTGATCTTTAATAAGTAAAAATTTATGAAAATACAAAAAATATTAAATGCTGTGAAATTACGGTAAAATGATCATGAAATGACAACACACAAACAAAAGATAGTTAATTTTTTGAACCTGAATTTTTTAATACTTTATTTTTATTTTTAAAATTTCATGAAAGTGGTCGGTGGCTAACCCACCAAAATCTCCTCCCAATAGGGGCTAGCATCACTCTTTGGAGATAGGGAGACCAGAGCTGATGAAGGAGCAAAATCATGGAGGTGAAGGACTTTCTATCAATGAATGGAGGTGTTGGAGAGAACAGCTATGCTCACAATTCTCTCTTCGTGGTTTGGTTTTCTTTCCTTTAATTGATGATCAGATTGCAATTTTATGTTTACTGGCCCCTTTTATCTTTATTTGTTTTTCACGCCCTTCAATTGTGACCACTAGAGAAAAGTGCTGGCCAGAACCAAGCCATATTTTGAGGAGGCCATTGAAGATCTATTCCAAGACCAAGTGCCTCTGAAGTTGTTGAGAGCAGCAGACTTGGGCTGCTCTTGTGGGCAAAATGCCATCTCCATCATGACCGCAATCATGGACACGGTGGAGGAGATGCACCAAGACCAAGTGCCTCTGAACTACTGTATTGTTTATACTATATTGTTCTCCGGAGTACATTGTGCCATATTATTGAACTATTCCATAGGATACTTTAGCAATGCTTGCCCTGGTTAGGCAAGTTTCTGTTGCCTTAATGAATATTTTACTTATAGAGGTCTGTGGATATAATTTTATATATCCTGAGCTGTCTGTGGGCCGTCTATTGATATATTAACTATGCGAGGACAAGTAAAGCTTGTTATAGATGTTTAGTTTTCAAAATATGCAGGTTTTGCATCCTGCTGAATAGGGCTGCAAGTGGTCGTCAAGTTTGCTATTTCACCGACCATTTCGTATTAAATTGAAATAAAATAACTAAATATTTTTTCATCAATTAAAAGAATGAAAAAGAGTGGTAAATTTAACTACATCCTTTTTATCTTGAAACAGTAGGGGTAGAAGCCTCTACTTCTGCTGTTTTACCAATTTACTCTTTTATTTATTTTTGGAAGTAAAAATATAATTAAATTGATCAATATAGATAAAAAATAATATTATTACTATATTAAATTAAAAATTTATATTATTATATCCTTTTAATAGTTGGTTTAAAATAAATGTATGGTCCAAATGACACCAATTTTAAGATTTTAATAAAGATTATTGATGATAAAGACTTATTTTGTTTAAATCAAAATTTACCAATAGTTAACCTTATATTGTCGATTAAAACTGTCGAAACTTGGTAACGGAAGACAGCAGCAAAAAAGTGGTAATAGTTAATGGTCAAAAAATTAATAAATGGTAATGGAAAATTCCTTTGACCGCACCTTAACCGCACCACTCGAACCCCTACTACTAAAGAGTTGGAGTCGTCGTGGGTGTGCTTTGCTACACTCAGATTTTAGTGGTTATGGGTTCTACATGTTTACAGTATTTGATTTTCTGTATATTATTTTACCATATACAGCAATATCATTGGAATTATCAATCACTCACTTTAAAGTGATTTTTAACACTGAGACACTTGGATGATTTAAAGATCCTGATATTTTATTGGGTTTTGTCTCATTTTCAGCGTTATTCTCTAAAAATATTTATTATATATGAATTTAAAAATTTGCTCAATTAATTTACTAGGTAACTTCTCTGTCTGGTTTGTCTGGGAATCGGGTTGAGACATTACAATTTGGAGTTACTTACAATTTAAGACAAAAGCGTCGCTTTATCTTGTGGATTGAAAATCATGAAGATTAAAAGTGAATTTGAACTTAGGGGAGACATGCTCTACTTGGATCAAAATTTAGGGAATCAAATGCAAGGCAAACTTGAACACTGAAAACAAAATTTTAAGCTGCTCAAACTCAGCTTGGAAAAATCGACCTCACATCACACCAAATTTGAGCTAACTAATTTGAAAATAAGCCAGACATGTCACATAAAAAGGGTAGAAAATTCATTTGGCTTGGCCTATTTACGGTTATGCTCGGACATTAAACTTACCCCTATGCATAGAAATTCACACCGGATGTAGGCATATCCACCTGCACAAACTATTATTCCCCATGAAAGAATATTTCTCATAATGATTTTTTTTTTGGCTATTTCTCATAATGATGACCATGCAGAATCCACAAGTAAGAAAACTAAAAACACACTTAGCTGTAATGAAAGTAAGAAACCTTTTATGTCGAATAATAAAAGTGGGAGTCCTTAAAGTATTTTATTTAGAAAATAGAACCACACTATAAATATGGTCCAAAATACATTACGGATTTAAATTTTATTTCGATCACTGATTAATATAGGAGTTCTTACAAGAATATTCAGTTCAGAAGCAAACAATACATGGTTTTTTTCCTTAAAAAATGGTAAAAATTTTGTAAATTTTAAATTCAGTGATTCCCTGGCTGGGCCATGCTGGTTCAAAGTGTATTTCCTCAAACATAAATGTGCACTTGACGCTACCATCCAACAGGAACAAATTAGTAAGTTGACATATTAGTTATAGATTTGATATCATGGATGAGTTCATAAACAGTGTATAAGAGATGGACGTGAACCATAAGTGAGTGCTGGAGCCCTCAAGCCATAACATATATGTTTGAGTTGCGGATAGAGCCTCATGTCAAGATTGTCGGCTTGCCATGTGAGACTCTTTCACGATAGAGCTACAAGAATGGAATCGTTATCATGAATCCAATTTATTTTATCTATAGCTAACATTTTGATAATTGTGTTAAAGTAAATATTAAATAGTCTTTTTTTCTAATTGCTTGAGTTTTTGGAACCCCCTGCAATGACCACCACCACCCTGCCGCGGCCCCTTCGCCCCCGGGCGCCGCCCCATGCCACATAGACCAACCCGGGAGGAGCTGAAATTTTTTCCTCAAGAATATTTCCTTATAGAGGTATGCGCATATAATTTCATACATCATTAGCTGTCTATAGGTTGTCTACTGATATTTTAATTATGCAAGGATAAGTAATATTTTTTTATAATTTATTTTTATTTTTAAAATTTTATGAACGTGGTTGGTGGCTAGGCCACCAAAATCTCCACCCATAAGGGTCTAGCATCACTCTTTGGTGATAGGGAGACCAGAGCTGATGAAGGAGCAAAATCATGGAGGTGAAGGACTTTCTATCAATGAATGGAGGTGTTGGAGCGAACAGCTATGTTCACAATTCTCGCTTCGCGGTTTGGTTTTCTTTCCTTTTATTGATGATGAGATACCCCTTCTTCCTTCATTTGTTTTTCACGGCCTTCAATTGTGACCACCAGAGAAAAGTGCTAGCCAGAACCAAACCATCCTTTGTGGAGGCCATTGAAGATCTATTGCATGACCAAGTGCCTCTGAAGTTGTTGAGAGCAGCAGACATGGGCTGCTCTTGTGGGCCAAATGTCATCTCCATCATGGCCGCAATCATGGACACGGTGGAGGAGATGCACCGGAAAGTGGATAAGGAGCCGCCAGAGATTCAATTCTTGTTGAATGATCTTCCTTCCAACGATTTTAACTCCCTCTTTAGAGGCTTGCCTTCCTTTTTGCAGCGAGTTGCAGACAACAAAGGTGGTCTTTTGTCATGCTATGTGATGGGTGTTCCTGGATCATTTTATGGAAGGCTTTTCCCCAACAATGATCTCCATTTTGTGTACTCGTTATATAGTGTTCATTGGCTCTCTCAGGTAAACTTTCGTGATTTTTATTTTCTCCAAGGAGTTCATTTCATAATCTCATGCTTCTTCCCACGAGAAAATTGAATTTCCTTTTCTCAAATTGTATTGAACTTCTTTTAAGCAATACATATAATCTTTTATTTGTTATTCTATAATTTTATTAAACCTCCATGATAGCTTAGAACCCTCATCTTCTATATATATATATATGTTATATGATACAATATATGGACACGATTAGGCATCTCCAGATTAGCTGGGGTTGAAAATAAATAAAACTTAAGCCGATTAAATTATTTTAAATAAAAAACAAACCACCGGAATGAGGTCCGGCCTTGTGGTTGAAGGCAAATCTAAGCATCCCCTAACAGGGCAGACCAAATCTAGTCAGGGGTGACTAAATCCAGCCCCTGCTTGCCCACCAAGTTGGCTGGTGATTGCCGCGGCCCATGTCTGGCTGGTGAACTCGGACACGTCATAATGATATGTGGCAGTGGGGCAAATTAATCGGGGCGGCCAAATCTGGCCACCGCTGGCCAAAGTCGGGCTGTCACCAGCCAAATCCGGCGAACTCTAGTGGCCCACCACCCTTCTTTATGTCGCCTCTACTGAAGGTGATTTATTTTTCACCTTCTTTATTGATATGTATTTGCTAATCATGTCATGAAGGCACCTACCGAACTTCTGACTAAAGATGGTGAAGCCATTAACAAGGGGAATATTTACATCTCAAAAACAAGTCCTCCCTTCGTATGGAAGGCCTATCTAAATCAGTTTGAGAAAGACTTCTGCTCTTTCTTGAAATGCCGATATGAAGAAATGATTGCGAATGGTTGCATGGTGTTAATATTTCATAGCAGGCCAAATGCAGATGCTGCGAAAGTCGACGTTTTCCCATGGTATCTCTTATCTGCAGCTCTTTCAGGGCTGGTTTCCGAGGTATTGAAGCACTACCTCTACCAATTTTTTCTCCTCTTATATATGGCCACAGCTACAAATCATTCCTCTCCACTCCTTTATGTCGTGTACCATATTAATAGTCAAATTAAGAACATCCATATCATTGTTTTGAGAATTGAAAAAGTGTTGCTCGGGTTTTATAATGATACAAGTTTAAGTGTGATCCTTTCAATTTTCGTCGTACGATGAATTGTGTGTAAATACATTACTTTTCCATTGTTGCCTCCTTTGTAGTAACCATCTTGGGTGCAAAAACAGCCCTTTTGGGTCAAGCTCATCTGAATGATTAAGCAAATCTTTGTGCGCTGCTAATTTTTTGGATTACAAACTAGAACATTTTTTTTCTTTTGAACCATAACTTTTTTGTGTTTCTTGGACTATCACATCTTTGATTGTGTAGGGCCTAGTAGAACAAAAAGGCTGGATGACTGGAATGTGCCTGTATATGCAGCATCAATGGAAGAGGTGAAGAGCATAGTTGAAAGAGAGGGATCTTTTCTGATTCAGAAGTTGGAGGCATTTGAACTTCCAATAGGAGAAGAGACTGATGTTGACAAATGGGTGAATGCTCAAAAGCAAGCTAAGAACGTCAGGTCCTTCACAGAGACACTGTTTGCTCAACAATTTGGAGAGAAGATCATTGAGCATCTCTATGATAGGCTCGCTCAATTGATTGTTGAGGCTTTGGACAACGAAGGAACTCATGGGACAAGTTTGACTGTTGTGCTCAAAAGAAGTAAATGTTCATTGGCAGCTTCAAGACGAGGACTTGTTTGCTATGATGCATATATGTTTTCAACTTCGTGCTTGTAATTTCGCTTCCTATTGAAGTAATTACTACTTTCTAGTGCATAATTGAATCGATATGAGGACTTGTATGCTATGATGCTGGTTGTCGAAGTTCGTGTATGTTTTCACTTCCTTCGAAGTGGTTCCTACTTTCTAGTGAATAATTGTTC
>JAURVB010011408.1:0-16309 GCA_033002965.1 Piper betle | reverse complement strand
TCCTTGCCGACCCAAGTACTCATTGCCTCCGTCAAAGCCATGCCGCTGGCCAAAGCGTGCCCAAACCCGCAGACAATGAAGAAGAGGATAACATCTTTGTTTTATAGGTTCGGCGTCCAATTTTCTGGTGAATTTTTCGAACAGCCCCGACCGTATTGGACCAGTCCAAGGCCACCGTCGTAAAGCCCTGACAACACTATCCAAGAAAGCCTTTCCCCTAAGCCGTTGAAACTCACCGTCGCTGGAATTTTGCCAAGGAGTGACTGACGGAAGAAGAGGAGAAAACAAAGGAAAACTGTCACGGAGAGCTGATTTCTAGGCTGTTTTCTGGCCAACGCCGGTCGTTCCTAACCAAGCCGTGGTGTCCAAAGTGAATCCGGTGAAGAAATCTTCAGATCTAAGTGGAGTACCCCCGGAGTTCATTGCTCCGTCATCGGAAAAAATCAAGAAGTCAAGAAGTTGCCCACCGGAGAAGGTAGAAAATAGGGGAAAACTGCTGCGGAGAGCTGATTTTGTGACTGTTTTCTGGCCAGCGCAGGTCGTTCCCAACCTCTATGTGGTGTCCAAAGAGAAGACAGAGAAGCAATCTTTAGGTCTGGGTGGAGTCTCGCCTGAGTCTGTCACTGCTATTGCCGAAAAAATGAGGGAGTTGTTGATCGGAGTAGAGAAGTAGAAAAGTGCAGAAAAACGACCAACTTTGGGCCCTTTGTCTGGCCATCCCAGATTATCTCTGGTCACAATGAGAGTTCCACTATACTCCCCTCAATACCTTCAAAAAGTCCAAGTCGAGATCCGTTGCCGGAAGAGCCACCAGTTGCTGAAAAATGGCCCAAAAGAGGCCCGCCGGAGCTGTGCAGAACCTGCGAGCCGTTATCTTTCCAGCATTTGTCCGACGACCCTCGCGAAGACACTCATAGGTCTAGGATCTGACGATATGGGCGATCTTCCCTCGCCAACGTCTCCGGAAAAGCCACCGTCGGAGCCCCAGAAAGCCGCCACTGCACCACACTTAAGAAGGTCTATCGGGCCTAATTAGTGAATCGAGTTTGCTTGTCCTGTCTAGATTCACAACCATATCCCGCTGCCCCACGAACTGATTAGACTTGTGAACAGACTCAGACCTGTGATCACATCTGTGACCTATCCATGGCACAAATTGAATTGGCACACTGTGCACCACTAGCAGACAAGTGCACACAGAGAGAAAAGAGAACCTGTGCAGCCCACCCACCCGGTCCAACATTTATTTGTTTTGAACCAACCTGAAGTGGTCCAGTTTAGTCCATTAGAAATCCGGAAATAATTTAAAGGCCTTCTAAACCTTGGGTTGAGGTGAAACTTGCTACCCCACTGTTTTTTTGCATTAGAGTCAAAATTATCAAAGGAAAATTCATTTAAGGGCAACAAAATTCACTATTCTATGTGCAACTCGTAAAAATCAAGGAAAATAGTGAATTTGTGAGTACCAATTTCACTGTGAACTGACTTAGGGATTCAAGTTGAACCCTAAGCAACCATGTAAAATTTCCTGTGTGTTATTCTTTGTTTACAACATTTATTTTTATTGCACTATTTCTTTGTGCAACAAGGGCACCTCATGTAAAACCCGTGACTCGAGTTAGGGTTTTACGTTACCGAACCAGTCGGTTCAACCGTTGGTTCGAGTCGAGTCAGTTTCATGAATCGCGTGCTAAGTCGAGGCCAGCCGTGAGTTATGAGCGATGAGAGTCAGGTGTACCTAAATATATGATGATAACGTCGAGAAGATGGTGAGAAATGAGTTATCAGAATATATGAAAGTATGTAGTATTTTTTTTCTTTTTATATGTTTGATCGTAGAAATAATTTTAGGCCGAATAACGCATTAGGACGCGTTGGATTATATTTGGGTGGGTTATTAGTTATAGAGCATGTCATTTGGATGTTGTTGTGTTTGTTTTATTTTATGGGATTTTTCCATATTTTTCTAGATTTTTTTTAGAATTTATTACGAACTAGTTATTATTTTGACTCGCGTAGGAATCAAGTCAATACTTATTACGAGTTTGCCATTGAGGGTGTTTTCTCCCTCCCGACACCTTCCCCCTCCCAAAACCCTTGCCGCCCACTGCTGTGTGCTGCCGCTGCCGCTGCCGACGCTACACTACCGCCAATCGATGCCGCCCGCCTCACCGTGCCGCTATGACCAACCCCGGCCACCGTCTCGCCGTCGTGATGCCAGAATCGCCCCACAAGTTGCGACGCCCCCTTGTCGATTTGCCGCCGTCCGGGCCGCGCCGCCTCCGCCGTGATCCCAACGACCACCCCCTTGACCTCCCCGGCATTTCCCCTTTACCTAGCGCCGCCGTCGAAGCCGACCGTGGGCCTGATCGGAGCGACCGACCTCCCCGACCGAACTCGATGCCGCCGCCGCAGCCGCCCTTGCCGTCACCACCATTGGGACGAGCTCGCCGAGCCGGTGCTAACCCTTATCCCCGATTGCCCCACTGGAACAGTCGCCGGAAAACCACCGGGACAGTCACCGGAAAACCGCCGGATTCACCGAATTCATCGGAAATCACCTGATCTTCCGCCAAATCCCCCGATTGAACCCTATCGAACTTAGGATACCATAGGGTGCCAAATTCGTGCCACAAAGCACACGAGGTATAATTTATTTTAACTTAATTATCGAAAAGTATTGATTATTAGAATTGCATGCTAGGATTGGTGAATTGCGTGTTATAATTATGTATATAAATGTAGAATTGATTAAGGATAAAAAATAAAATTTGTTTGATTGAGTGGTGTTAAAAATGGAGGCTAAGAAACTAATTAGGGTAAGTAATGATCATGATCTAATGCAAACTAGCCTAATTAGACTTGCTAGAATTGATATAGGTTGATGTGTGTTGATTGATGCGTGATGGATGTATGTGTGATATAAGATGTATGACTGCATCATGAGCGGGCATTAGTATTTAGTTTCGATGTGTAGGTACGGACTAGGAGCTCGCCGCCTAGGCACGAGGACATGCTTGGAGCTTCTATCATGTCTGTTTAGGACTCGTTCTCTGTTTTACGCTATTCTATTGTGTATTTGATTTATCATGTGTAGGACGAGTTAAGTGGCGTTTTATCGGATCCCACTTGACTCGGGCCATTTAGCCAACAGTTTTGTTCTGATTAATAACCCTCGACGATGAGATCCCTCGAGTCAGTTTTGGAAATTAAGATCCACCACAAGTTGCCTTCGGGCCTATTATATAAATCCCAACCCAGGTCTATATATGTATAGTTTTCGCGATTTCGGTGAGAGATGGAATGAGGGTTATTGACAGCCACGCCTTCAGATAGGGCGTGTAAAATCCACGATTCGAGTCAAGGTTTTATATCCAGAACTGGTCGGTTCGACCGTTATTTTCGAGTCGAGTCAATTTCAGAACATGTGCACTGAGCCGACGCGAGTCTCGTGTATGAGCCATGAGGGTCATGTGTACCCAAGTATATGATGATAACATCATGAACACAGCAGAAAAGAATGAGTTATCAGAATATATGAGAGTATGCAGTTCATTTTTTATTATTATGATATATAATGGATCGTAGAATTAGTTTTAGGCTGTTTACCACGTTAGGACGCGTTACAGGCATTTGGGTGGGTTGATAGTTCTAGAGCATATCATTATGATTTTTAGGTGTTGTTTGATTTTATAGGATTTTTCCCAAATTTTTTGGAATTTTTTTACGACTTAAATATTATTTTTGACTCGAGTCGGAGACGAGTCAAGTAATATTTATGAAACTGCCACCCAGCTATTTCATCTGCGCCCTTCTTTTCTTCCCCAAACCCTTACCTGACGCCGCCCTTGTACGCGTCGCCGCCCGGCCGCCGATAGTCGCCGCCTAGCCCCGTGACGACGTTGCCATGCTGCCCCGACCAGGTCCGGCCCCCATCAGACCGCCGCGACGCGAGGAAGCCACGCCGAGACACCGCACCCGCGTTGCGCTTCCGTCGCCGGCGACCAGCGCCGCCGCGATCGGTCGGTCACCTCAGCACCCTCAGCCTTCCAGCGACCTTCCCCGACCGGAACAGAGGCCATCGCCGCCGTGGCTGGCCGGATCTAGCCACCATCGTCGCCTACTATGTTTTATGCATTTTTCGGTGAGGCGCCACCTCCGTTGGCCGCGTCAACCTCGTAGATGAGTTGGGCTCGCCGAGCCGATTCCGAGGGTACCCAACACGACCACTTTCTGGCCAATAGACGCCACCGGCGATTGTCACCAGAAAACCACCGGAAGCTGCCGGAAAACCGCCAGCAGCTGTCGGAAAACCGCCGGAAAACTGGAATTTCTGGAACTCACTGGAATTCACCGGATCTTCCGCGGGGCTCACCCAGTCGAGCCCGATCGAGCTTCGGACGCCGATGAGTGCCAAATTTGAGTTCCGAGACACACGACGGAACCCTAACCGTCGTCGATTGTCGACAACGTGAGGTATAATTACTTCCGATTGATTTATTTAAAATTGATGATAATTGTTAGCATAGCATGCTAGGCTTGATTAATTATCATGATTAAGGTCTTGACTATGAATAAAGTAAAGATGTGCATGATGAGATTATTAGTGAATGAAGTAAGTGATCTAATGAGATGAATTGGGTATGAGCATGTTAATTGAGTACAATGCAACTTAGAAGAACAGAATAAAATATGGTATGAATAGTTTGAGTTAGGATTATTTACTCTTATAATTATTTGATTGTTATTTTGATGGATGATTTTGTGATTGCATTGTGTGTGATTCATTGATTTTGATGCATCATGTAGTTAGTGGGCGTTAGTATTTAGTTTTGATGTGTAGGTATGGAGTAGGAGCTCGCCGCCTAGGCGCGATGACATGCTTGGAGCTTCTACTAGGTCCGTTTAGGACTCGTCTGTTTTACTCTTTTCTATTGTATGTTTGTTTTAATGCCTACAGGACGAGTTGAGTGGTGCTTTATCAGATCCCACTTAACTCGGGCCATTTAACCGAATAGTTTTCTGGATTAATAACCCCTCGAGGATGAGATCCCTCGAGGATGATTTCGAAAACAAGATCCACCACAAGTTGCCTTCGGGCCTATTATATAATTCCCTACCCAAGCCTCTATATATATATAGTTTTCACGTTTCTGTGAGACGAGAGATGGAGAAATCGACTGCACGCACCATGTAGAGGATGCCGTGACAGTCAAAGCGGGCTCTGGATTAGTGCCAGTGGACTATTCCATTTCCGAGGGATCCTGACAACTCCGCATTTGAGTTCCTCACACCCAGAGAACGTGGAGGTTTACGGGTACTGTTTAGTACAGCGCATGTCTGGACTTGTGGTTCAAAGGGTACTAAAGGCGACTGTTTGAGAGTACTCGGCCTTCGTACTTAGGGCCAGGAGAAATATGGAGGTAAGGAGAGGGCTTAGGATAAAGTTTCACGAGAAGTACTAAAAAAGAAGTGCCGAGAGCGGCACAGTACCAGCAGTAGATCAGTAAGTTCAGGATGCTACCGGGTCTGCAGCCCAGTGGCTCCTCAGTAGTGCCCTTCAGAGTGTTCACGTGGAGTATATGATGTTTTCTTTCATATGAGAGTTTGCTCTCATAGCCAGCTTGTTATAGTTATTTTATTTTCCGGACAAGTAACACTTGTTATTGACGTGTTTTTATACTATATGTAGGTAATAATCACGAGTTGGAGGAGCCCGCTTGGACGGAGGAGCAATGAGGTCTTGTGCACACACACATGTTAGATTTCTGAATGTTTAATATTGTATTATTATGTTATTATATTGTGAATGGCATGATTAAATGTTTGAGTATGATGATATGATGTGAATGAAATGCTAAGACACGACAACAGAATGCAAAATATGATCAGAGTTGAGCAGCGGAAGCGTAGTGGGTTGAGACCCAAGCTTCAGAATGAATACGTTATAAATGAGATTCTGTGTGATTGTTAAGGCATGCCGATATATTTGTATATATATTATTTTGACAGGGTGGGCCCATAATTGCACTTTTAGGGGAGACTTTGTCAGTTTTACTTCAGAATTTTCATCGATTTTGCTCGTAATTGTGATGGTGTGAAATTTAATTTGCATGTCATTCATGTAGTACCATGTTAGGATTTTGTGCATGCATTCATTCATGACGGATCGTATCTTCATCTTAAGATGCCGAGATTAGATCCGCATAAGTTAGGTTTGGGTTAGCCGATCTAACCGAGGCCTGTAACATGCCGGTTCGGTTCACGAACGTGAACCGGATTTGGGGTGTTACATGGCGTGTGCTTGAAAGAGCGGGCTCTGGAGCTGGGGAGAACCCACTTCGTTCCCGAAGGATTCGGACAACTCCACCTTTGAGTTCCTCAAACCCGGAGAAGTGTGGAGGTTTACGGGTACTGCAATGCACGCATGTCTAGACTTGTGGTTTAAAGGGTACTAAAGGCGACTCCCTGAGAGTGCTCGGCCTTCGTGCTCAAGGCCAGAGTAATATGGAAGGTGCAGAGGGCGAAAAGGAATGAGATTGATGCGAGAAGCAATAGAGAAATGGCCAAGGTATGAGAATGAGAAAGAAAAGGGGACGTTGTCGACCCGAGGGCGATGACCCGATGGTGACGGCTCCCATATGTGCCCTGATGAGAGTTCTTGAGGAAGAATATAGTTTTGATTCAACACGAGAGTTTGCTCTCCTGTGCCAGATTGATATTAGTTATTTTTGGGTCGGTAATACTCGTTACTGACGGTTTTTCTATATATATGTAGGTGAGAAATGCGAGGGATGAAAGCTGTCGGGACTGCGGAGGAGCAACACGGAACCACGCACACATGTACCTGCCACGTGTAATGTATAATGATGGTGTGTTAATACTGTGTGAATGATAATTAGAATATTTTTGTCTTGATAAATTGCTTCTTATGAGACGAGCGGATAATTGTGAATGAGTAGGGAGCTTTGGAGTTCAGACTCGGCTCACATGAAAATAAATGAGATAATGACTGAATGCTACAGTAGATTGTTATATTTTATCGTATTTTGATAAAATATTTATATACCCTTGTCGTGGACAGGTTGGCCCTTATTGCACTTTTAAGGGAAATTCTGTCTATTTTTCCGTAGTAGTATATATTTTCTTTTGGTTTCTCATTTATTATTTTGTCTTGTCTTTACTTGCACGTCATGGCATGCATGTAGGACTCCGTTAGAACCCAATTGTTCTCCTTTATGCATTTCATGTTTGCATCTCCATCTTGAGACGCCGAGGGTAGATCCGGGTCGGCTTAACCGAATCTAGTAGATTAATAAACGGTTCGGACGCCGGTGACATTTCCATGTCGGTTCACGGGTGAGCCGAAACAGGGTGTTACACCTCAACCCTACCAAACCCTCTAACCTGACTCAAAGTCGCACTTCGAGAGGGTGGCAATCTTACACCTGAATATATTTTGGCGACTACAATGGGGACCGTCAAGAGGTAGTAATGCAATTTAAAGAGATAATGTGTATAAAAGATGGCCCCCAAGACAAGGAATTTAGCAAGACAAAAGGGTGCTAGTGAACAAGAACATTCCGATCGGCTTGCCACAAATCAACTTGAAGTACAAGGACAATCCACTGTAAATGTGGGCGAGACAGCCGCCCTACAAAATGAAAACCCGAACTCAAACAAACAACTTCAATAATAAATTAAACAACTTAAATCGGCACTTGACGATTCGCTCGCCTTAAATAGGCGATCCCCTGTCACAACGGGAAGTGCATCTAGAAGAGAAGATGCCAACCCAGCTAACTGGTGAAGTCCAGATGAAACAGACTAGCCAACTAGCCAAACATTTACAGGAAAGGCCTTCGGCGACCTCCCCATTAAGCGCGGATTTGTCAAACACCCCACGAGTAAATAACATGTTTTCTAATGTCTCAAAATCTATGCCACAAGCATCCCCATTGATAATTTCATTGTCCGAGCCAAGTTGGAGGCAACACTATCCCACTATGCAACCGAGTCGGACTGAACATAGTCCACTCCCACATTCAACATGGTTGCCACAGCCACCTAGCTACCAGCCACCATACCCATACCCATGGTACAACTCTGTTGTCCTCCAATCTTTAGTTTCTATGGCATTTCCCCCGCCGATTACTACCACTGTGCCCATCCCAACGGAGCCGCCTTTCATGTCAATGACTTAACCATCAGTTTCCGCCAAACTAGCTCTGCTACCAGCTAGTCATCCTCCACAAGTCTACCCTACAGTGGTTCCAGTAGCGCCAGTTGCACTGATTATGTTGGTTCAAGATGCCCGATTTGATGAATTGAAAGCCGCAATGGATGTACAAGCCGCATTGATTGCCGCACTGATAGCACATAAGGATAAAGAACCGAGTGAAGCAGTAAAGCATCTCCATCCCTTAGCCGATAAAGTTTACACATAAAATTTGCCAAAAAAATACAAGTACCCAACCTTCATGAAGTTCGACGAGGATAGCAATCCTGGAGATCACATCACAATCTTCGAGATTGAGTGTGGAATGATTGCGACCAGTGAGAAGCTAAAGTTGCACCAATAACTGTCTTCCTGGGTCGATCAATATATGGGATAAGTTGGTTAAACAATTCATGAAATATTTTCAATCAATGGAAATCCTAGTGAACACTTAAGACAATGTTGGAGAGAATTGGGTGAGCAGTTCGCCACATATGTGAAGAGGTTTAGAAGCCTAACATCCCAGATAAAAGAGAATCCTGACATCAAGGAGCATGTAAAGATTTGTGCAATGAATGCCAGACCGGCTGCTTGGTTCCTAAGTAGTGTGTAATGCAACACATTTGAACAACTCTTTGCAAGGATGTTGATCTTTGAGGAACTTGGATGGGTTTCTACTTACTTAAAGAATGCTACGGCATCAACCAATGCTATCATTGGACTTGGCAAGCAAGGTCGGGAAAAGTAACTAGAAAAGTAAAGGAACAATAATGAAGGGCAAAAGGCCCACCTCGGCAATGGCGACAACGGCGTGAACGGAGGAATATAAAGGATTACATCTTCAATGTTGGTGATGCCAAAAGGTGGTTCGATGTTTTGGTTAAGGAAAGAAAAAATAATACCATGGACACCAAAGTATCCACCATAGCCAGGAAAGATGAGAAAAAAAAATTTCTGCCAAGACCATCAAATGGTAGGCCATTAGATAATAAAGTGTTGGAGCGTAATGGAGAAAATTCAAGAATTTCTCAATAAAAGTGAAATCAAATACAAAGCTCTCACAACACAAAAGACACCAGCAACCAATGTTATGACAACAAGTTATTTAACTTCACCATTGGAGGTGTAAGACAAAGAAAAAGAAGAAGATGAACTAAAAAAGGGTAAGGAGCCCGAGGAAGAGAAGTTGGAAAAGGAAAAGTAACTAGAAAGAGGCGAAAGTAAGAAGGAGGCTCCATTAAGTTCAACAAAAGAAGGAAAGAAGGAAGTGCCACGGAAGGTTGATTTTCGTATGTTTTCACGCAAGCGCTGGTCATTCCCAACCCGACTGTGGTGTCCAAAGAGAAGTAAGAGAAGCAATCTTCAAGTCTGGGTAGAGTACCGCAAGAGTCCATCATCATCGTCACCAAAAAAATAAGGAAGTTGCTGATCAGAGCAGCAAAGTAGTAAAAAGCAAAAAAACGAGCAACTTTGGGCCCTCTGTTTGGCCATCCCAGGCCGTCTCCGGCCACACCGAGTTCACGAACTCCTCAATACCTCCAGCAAATCCAAGTTGAGATTCATCACCGGAAAAGCCACCAATTGCCAGAAAACTGCCCAAAAGGGGCCCGTCAAAGCTATGCAAAACTTGCAAGCCGTCATCTTTCTAGCATTCAACCGCTGACCGACGAGCCAGAACTGATTGTCAGACCACCGCCAAAACACTCATAGGTCTGAGATCTAACGATATGGGCGATCTTCCCTCACCACCTGGAGCCCCATTGCACCATACCTAAGTGGGTTTGTCATGCCGAATTAGTGAATCGAGTCTACTTGTCCTGCCAGATTCGCATTCATATCCCGCTGCCCCATGAATTGATTAGACTCGCTGAGCAAACTCGGATTAGCGACCGCGTCCGTGACCCATCCACGACCCCGGATTGAATTGGCACACCGTGCACCACCAGCATACCGGCGCACGTAGAGAAAAAGAGAACTTGCGACGCCACCCAATCTGGTCCAACATTTATTTGTTTTGAACCAACCCGAAGTGGTCCAGTTCAATCCATTAGAAATTTTGAAATAATTTAAAGGCCTTCTAGAGCTCGGGTCGATCTGCAAACCTGCCACCCATCATTATTGGATGCTTCAGACACAGTGTTGGGGATATTTTAAGGACTTGAAGGCCATAAAGAGATGAACTAGGGCATTAGAGTCAAAATTATAAAAGGCAAATTTATTTAAGGGCAACAAAATTCACTATTATTTGTTGATCACTTGCAAAAATCAAGGAAAATAGTGAATTTGTGAGTACTAATCTCACCGTTGACTGACCTAGAGATTCAGAGTTAAAACCCCTAAGGAACCATAAAATTTCTTGTGTTATTTTTGCTTATGATATTTATTTTAATTGCACTATTTCTTTGTGCGATAAAGGCTCCCTTGGTCCCACATTTGCACCTAGCGAGGGAGGCAATCCGGCGCCTAAACAATAACTCAAGGCAAAAATGTTCAATTTTCATTAATAAGTAGTTTCTTTTTCCAAATATATTTTCATGAAAATTTTACCGAACTAATTTATTTTTACCAATTATTTTCTTATGAAAATTTTATTACAATCATTATTTTTCATTACAATGTAATTGATAGTGATGGATAAATTATTTTTTGGAAAAATTCAAGAATGTATATGTAACGACTCTGTCTAAAGATTAAATAAAAGAGAAGATCAAATAAAAAATATTTTAATAAAAAAAATATAAAATTAAATAAGATTATTAGAGGAATATCTTGAAAAAAATGCTTAAAACTTTATAGAATTACAAAAAACACTTCATGAAATCTTAAATTAGAAATTTTATATATTCAATATTAGTTGTAATAATAGAGATTTGGATCGGAAAAAAAATAATAGAGATTTGATCGGAAAAGATGAGAAGAAAGTGCAAGAAAATTAAGAAAAAATAATTTAACAGAGGAAAGTTCGTAAGTCTTTAATTATAAAGAAACAGTCCTTAGGGGTTATTTGAAAAACATAAGGCATAATGAAAAAAACCTGAATCTGTTAAAACTAGAACAGTCTGATCTATTTTGGGAAACTATGTAAAGTTGAGGCTCTGAACGCGCTGCGGTAAGAAAATCACATTTCTATATATTATTAATAGATAAATAAATAAATAGATATAAGATCGACGAGTTTCAACTTGGTATAGTCACCATCATAGATCTATTTTAATGTGATATTATCTTTTATTTTCTATTTATAAAAGTATTACGTACTTTTCTATTCACTACTACTTATCTTCTAACTATTTTATAAAATTATCTTTTATTTTTCGTTCAAACAATCAAATTAAATTATAATTTTACCCTTTGTTATTACAATTAAAAATATAAAATCTAAATCATCTAAAATCATACTCTATAATAAATCAATTTTTAAGTAAATAGATTTTTAAAATTAATAAATTGATAAATATCAACTAATTAATAAATAATAATCTATTAAAATTTTCAGAAATATAAATAATTAATATACAAGATTGTAATAAGTAAATATCTACTGTAATACAAATCAAATAAATAAATATTATAAAATTTTTTTTATTAAATCATATTATATTTAGGTATAAAACTCACGACTTAAGTCAGAGTTTAATAATCAGAAGCGATTCGTTTTAATTATTATTTTCGGTAGAGCCAATTTAAAAAACGTATGATAAGCCGAAGTCGAACGTGTATTATGAGCAATGTGAGTCATGTATACTCAAGTATATAATGATAATATCAATAAAATAACAACAGAATGAGTTATCAGAATATACGAGAATACGCCCTTTTTTATTTTTAGCAAATTTTATTTATCGCATTAGGATGCGTTATTTATTATTTTTGGTAGGTTAGTAGGCTTGGAGCATGTCATCCGAGTTAGGACTCGATTATTTTATTTTATAATAATTTATTTTATATTTTTGAAACTTATTTCATATTATTGACACAAGTCAAGTGCGAGCCAAAAATTTTTTACAAATTACCCTTGCCTTAATTTTACCCCAACCTTACTTTTTTCCCTGTTTTCTGCCCGATCTCTAACCACCTCCCTTGCCTCATCCCGCCCCCGATGACCCAGCCAACAGCAGCACCATCACGGGTGAGCAGCCACCGACCAGGCCACCGCATCGCCCTGACTTTACTTGGCCAGGTAGAGAGTCGAGCTAAGTTGACAATTTATTGGTGATTCATTTGAGTTTACTCGGCCATGCTGACAAGATAACTCTGGGAGTCTGAGTGACCGGGTCGCTGACTTGAATTGGTGTAGCTCAACTCATCATGTGTTTTTCCCCCGCCGTGAAGCAACCTGGTGCGTTAAGATATTTTCAAACCGATCAGGTCTCTTTTATTTTTTCATTTTTTTATTTTTATCGAAGTGACCAGTCTACAATGCATTGCTTCCAGAAGTAACCTTTCATCGATCCAGATGCAGCACAACTCGCACCGCTAGCATTCTAATCCTACACTAACTTTGGAAAAAGAAAAAAATCTAATTACTTTTTGTTAAATATATTTATAATAAAGTTTTATAAAAATGAAAACAACTTCATTATAAATTTGGTTTTTCCAAAGGAAAAAAGATAATTAAGTCAGATCTTAATCACAACCAAACAATCGTTTAAGGACCCAGTAATGTCAATTTGGATCTAATATTTTTATCTTGTTTATCAACTTGATTGAAATATTAGGTAAAGCAAATATTATTTTTTTATTAATTGTGTAACTTTTTAGGACAATTAATAATTAGGTAGTCTAATTTTATATAATACTAGACATGATG
Organism: Piper betle; assembly: GCA_033002965.1. Classification (NCBI taxonomy): domain Eukaryota; kingdom Viridiplantae; phylum Streptophyta; class Magnoliopsida; order Piperales; family Piperaceae; genus Piper; species Piper betle. Next base: position 3,281 of record JAURVB010011408.1, on the reverse strand, counting down.
TCGTGTTGTGCGTTGCCAGTGTTAGAGATAGACTTGTAAATAATTCTCATTGTATAATTAAATATGCTATAATAATTCAATATCTTAGAAATAGAATTTAATTTTAAGGGCAGATTTTAATTTAGAGAACAAACAAATTATAATAACTTTATTCCATTCATTTTATTTTGTTTTATTTTATTTGGTGAAAACTCTTACTTTTCATTATAGAAAGATTTTTAGTTTTCCTTTTATTAATAATAATAATAAGAGTAAATATGAACCAAACTAATATGTACCACGGTAAGGATTAATGGATCATTTAACTTATATTTATCCACTTGTTAAAGCCAAATAGTATTAAATGAATAATATTATTTGGCTTATTTTGTAGTAGTTTATTTTTTTAACTTACAAGGTTCAACCATCTAAATTAATAATATTTTATATCTAAAAGTGATCTTTATTATACATCCTTTACAAATTAAAACAATTACAGGAAAATATCTACAATATAAAACACAGATCAAATAAAAGATTAAATATATTATCTAGTAAATGATTGTTGCATCATTTGTTTTAAAATATTTAATCCTCTTAAGATATTCAAACTCTTTTGTTTATTAAATTTTGCTGCATATAGATATAATTCCGTATTCGATATCTAGATTCTAGATTCGATGCATTAAAAAAACTCCAATGGTGTCGTATTATCAGTTATAATCTGTACAGTATTTGAGGATATTTTATATCTTCTCGCTAAGTTCACGGTTTGATTAACCTCGACCAGATTCTCTATCCAACTTCGAATTGAAAAGTCATTCTCCTACAAGTGAATCGGCCGCCTATCCCACCCAAATGACTCATTCAAGCTCGGACGATGTCGCCACATGCTGATTCATTGAAATTGCGTGGTCATGTTGGAGTGAGTTGGTTGCGATAGTTTGCTGGCTAAAGCATGTCTTACATTGCCTGTATTGGGGCGGACATGGGCACAGTACCTCAGCAATTAACTGCCTAGCCACTCGCCTGCTTAAGACTGTCTGATTAAGTTTGATTTGGCTCCCCATTCGACTCGAAAAAAATATTATTCAAAACTCGTTTCGTAATAAAATGAGCCTGGCCTCTGAATGCAAAGCTCAATATTTTATATAAATAATCATATTTAAACTATATGTTCATTGAATTACCTTCCAGAAATTTAATTAAAGGCAGAAAAAATATGATAGAATTGAAATTTTAAATAAATAAATATATATATATATATATATATATATATATATATATATATGTGTGTGTGACTATATTATTTTTTAATGTATAACCAAGCCGACTTGGAATCATTTATATTAAATATTTAATTATGTAAATAAATAATTATATAAAATTAATATATATTGCTCTTTTAATACTTAAAATTAATAAATACATGATTTATATTACATAAAAATATTAATTTTGTGATTCTAAAAATAATGATATGTTTTGATAATTTTTTTAAGACATGAGCAATCAATTACTAATCAATATTGAATTATCAATTTATTGAGTTGACGTGGCAAGCCACAAAATTGAGTTGTTTTGGGGAGGTTTTTAAATAAAAAAAGGGTTTTAAAACTACAATATTAATTTGAGTGTCTTGATTTGAAAAAAAGGATAAAAATAGTAAAAATACAAGTTAAGCTAACTCTATCTCGATTTAAATTTATATCAACCTCAACACTTATTTGTTCAATCTCGATTCAACTTGCCCTTAAACAACCTGTTCTTGCTTTGATGTTGTAGTCATTGTGGTCCTGGTGGTAACAGTGACCGACTTGTATTGCCTAAACAGTAAAACTGCTATTTGAAAACCGACCGCTGGATTGTTTGGGATTTTATAAATGGATGGCCAAAAGAAAGAATGAGGCAGCCAAGTGGGCGGTGGTCGCCTGGTGCGACCAATAATTGCTCAATTTCAGGTCCCATGCATGATGTTCACACATAATACAAACTGGTTTTGATTCACGAAGCTTCCCATTTTAAAATTATGAAACATGATTTTGAAGTTTAGCTGATTGGGGCGGGTGCAGCTTTTCCATGACCATTGTAATGTATTGGAGCCATGCTCTTCAAGTGTCCCGGCCCAACATCTGGTCCCGCCCCAAGTGAGGCGCGAAGTAAATAGGGTACGAAGACACTGAATGAATTGAAGCAGTCGCTATAATTTCGTTTCTTTGCTAGAATAATTGGGCTTTTTTAAAGATTGTTAGAAACAAAAATAACGGTAGTAGCGTGTTCACGTGAATAGCTTTGCATATGGACCATCATTTAAAAACACAAAATTTAAACCGACTTGACATCTCATTGAATAGAGTGGACTGAGAGTAAATTCAAGCTAATTTAGAATTATGTATATTAAATTTTTAATTATATAAATAAATAATTATATGTAATTAATATATATTGGTCTTTTTATATTTAAAATTTATAAATATATAATTTACAAATACAATATTTAAAATTATTAATTTAGTTAATTTAAAAATAAAATAATATGCTTTAATAATTTATATGACTTGATTCAAGATATTAATCATAAAATCAATCAGTATAAAATTATTCGTAGAGTTTGACTCAATAAATTAAGGAGTGAAGTTGATTAAAGAGAGTGTTTGTAGTCCAAAATAATTTTAAAACTATGACATAGATGATGACTCTTGTGGTCCTATCGATGTATAAATTTCAATAATATTTTTTGATATAAAATTTTATAAAGAGACCATTTATTAGGTGGCTATAGCTACCGCATAAGTTGATCTCAATTCTCTTTCGTTTAGCAGCTCTACTCTTACCGATATATGCGAAATTTAATAATATTTTTTGATATAAAATTTCATAAAGAGCTCATTTACTAGGTGAATATGGCTACGGAAATCTCTTTCGTTGGATAAGACATAGTTTCGATGACGGCGGGTCTCCATCAATTTTGAAAAGTCTAATACTCCTTCCTCGGCGAACACAGTGATTCTGGCCACTGAAAAAAAAAATCCAATACTCCTAATTGCCTACTTTCTTGGGCTTGTTGGTTTCCTCTCCGATCACATTCATAGCCATAAAGCAGTGCATTGCATCTTAATCCTTCCTCGGCGGACCACTGATCTTAATCACTGAAAAAAAAAATCCAATCTCCTAATTGCCTACTTTCTTGGGCTTGTTGATTTCCTCTCCGATCACATTCATAGCCATCAAGCAGTGCATTGCATCTTATACTCTCCATATACACACTTGTTTTATATATATATATATATATATATATATAT
>JAURVB010011406.1:0-22385 GCA_033002965.1 Piper betle | reverse complement strand
TTTTGTGTTCTCAAAATACAACAATTTCTCTTTAAAAAAGTCTTTTCTGATCATTTACTCATATATTAATAAAAAAAATAAAAGAGGAATTCGATGCTGGCCTCTGATCAAAATTAAGAGGTTTAACAGGTTGAAATACAACAAAAATGAAAAATCATAAATCAAATTATTACAACTTATTTATGCAATTCAATTAAGATTTATCTTTAAATACAATTAGAATCTATATCTAAGAAGCCTGATATTAACAATCTATAACTAAGATGCAAATCACAAAAAATAAAGAATGATTAGATGGCCTGAATTAAATGGAATAATAAAATCATTACTAAACTAGTCCTGTAATATCATATCAAATCCGATAGTCTAGTGATAAAATACAAATGAATCCTAACAAACTTGTAAACCAAGCTGTAAGCGTCAATCCACTGTGAGCTTGAACTCATGCACCTATAATTAAAATTTAACTCAATAACCCAACAATTAAATCTATATGATGAATGATTTTATGAGTTCAGAACATTAAACAGTCAAATAATACATCTGACGTGCAAATTGAGACAATACTAAATAAATACAAATACTAAGATAAATAAGAAATAATTCTAGACTCATATTCTCCCGAATAGTCATATAAAAATAATAGATCATGGATCAAGTCAAACAAATAAAATTATGTACATATATAATATGTATATAAATGCCAACATGCGCATAAAATAATATAAAAAATAAAAAATATCGTGAACATCTTATACTAGCCTAGTCGAGTATACATCAAATCGAACATGGGAAAACTTGGAACCACATGAAACGAACTTAGAAATGATTGAAAATGGAGTGAATCAAGTTAGCAAGTTACCAGGGGCCAAGTCGAGATGATCAAATCGGTCGGTCGGAATTAGGTGGTCAACCAAGTGTGTCCAACAAAGAAATGCTGAACTAAACTAGGTTGAAAGGAGTTGCAAAACTAAACTAAGAGTGAGGTACAACCTGGGAGAAGATATCCTTGTTGGCTCCACTGACTCTGGCAAAAAGCAGCCTCTTTGTGTTGGGTTTGTCCCACATCGGTCATAGAGGTTGTTGGTGACTTGTATATAGGCTAATGGGAAAGCCTTAATTCTTGAGCTAGCTTTTGGATTAAGAGAGGCCCGTGACACCTATTGCGAATTTCCTTTGGTTGTTTGAAGTCCCTTTTGGGGGCCCGAAGGGTCCAACATTGATTTCGGAGCTTGGGTGGGGGCCCAAAAGGCCCAACAAGTGGTATCAGAGCTAAGTTCGAGCCGGGTTTGTCTACACTGATTGTTGTTGTTTCCTTCATGGGTGTCGTCTGATTTAAGGGGAGTGTTTCCGGGAGTGAGGGGAGTGTTTCCTTCATGGGTGTCGTCTGATTTAAGGGGAGTGTGTCAGATGATGGTTTCGGGCCACGCCCAATGTGTGAAGGGGAGTTGTTGGGTTTGTCCCACATCGGTCGTAGAAGTTGTTGGTGACTTGTATATAGGCTAATGGGAAAGCCTTAATTCTTGAGCTAGCTTTTGGATTAAGAGAGGCCCGTGACACCTATTGCGAGTTTCCTTGTTTCCTTTGGTTGTTTGAAGTCCCTTTTGGGGGCCCGAAGGGTCCACCATTGGTTTCGGAGCTTGGGTGGGGGCCCAAAGGGCCCAACACTCCGTTGATAGCACCAGTCAAGTTTTGACAGGACACGGTGCACACGCACGGGTGCACTGCTCGACGACAACAGACGGTGCACTGCTCGACGACAACATGGCGACCACAACTTAAAAAACGGTGCACTGCTCGACGACAACATGGCGACCACAACTTAAAAAAGTGCACTGCTCGACGACAACATGGCGACGACAACTTAAAAAAGCTCTAGATAATCAGTGGCCATGGCCATCCCAAGTGTTGTTGGAATTTAAATTTTATGTTAAGAAGTAAAAATCTTAATTAAGTAGGTGTTAATAGCTACTCAATTTGCATAAAGTTTTACATTTTACATGAAATTTATTATTTCTTTAACGAATTTTAATTTTAGTTGAATCATAGTCTAAGTTTTTTCTAATAATAAGTATAATTCATAATTTAAAAATATGTAGAAATTTTAAATTAAGTTTCAGATTTTGATTTGAGTATTATTATTATAAATTAGAAATGTATAAGTAGGATTTGATTATTTTTTAGGATTTCTAATTTGGGTAGAATTTTATTCTGAATTTTCTTAATAATAAATAACATTAATTGTAATGACCATAAATTGAGGTTGACGCAACGTAATCATATGCTAACATACAGACATTTTGTGATATAGACATATAAATAATCAGAATAGCACACTGGAATAAACTAAAATCCATCATTATTATAATATCCAAATCATACGAATTATAACTACAAATATATAAAACAGAGTTATTATCTAACAAGTTCAATTATTCAGCATCACTAAAGTCTCTAAGTAGTTAACATTATCAGATCTCATAGAATTAACCCAACATTTAATACCTATTAGAATAAGATCTTCTACATCGTTGAAAATATATTTGCGATCTTTGGATTAATCTTTTGAAAAAATAGCATAGGCTCATCTATTTATAATTAGGCTAGGTTATAAGAGATGTTATGAAACCTAACTTGATTTTATATTAGATGGTTGACAAGATTAGATTTGGTGTGGGCTAGACCCATGGGTGATCACATATATATCTGTATGCAATTAGATTTCAAGTATCATGTTAAACAAAACTCTTATGAGCTTATCTTAGATGCATATATTCTAGACACAATTCACTTCTCTGCGAACATAAATTATTTTGTTTATGAAAAGTCTAATATTTTTATCTTTAAACAAGATCAAATCTCCAAAATGATAAAATAGATGACCAAGTTATTGCAAGAATTAAAAATAACATAGAATGAACAACCTAACAAACAATAATTATGTATAAAGGAAGATAAATCTCATAAACCTAGCTATACAAATTTGATCCATCGGAATCCTCGAAAATGAATTTACCCCATAAAAATAACAAGGAATTTATTCCTAACATTAAAGTCATGACAAGAATAAAAATTAGAGAAGAAAAGAATGTTGGTTCTAAACTATACAAGGAAAATAAAAGAAAAACAACTATAGGCAAATATGGGTTTCTAACGGAACATTCCAATCTTTAACAAACCCTAATAAATTATCAAATTGGCCACAAGATAATAACTAAAAAGGCAGTAACATTGAATAAGAAAAATAAAGCATGACAAGAAAACTGAGAACAGGAAGTAATGTGTACAGAAAAACTTACCCTACAAAACACAACCTGCATTGCATGATAAATATAAAACTATATCTTTGGATTGCATATAGATAAAATCAATCAGGCTTATAAATATACATATGAAAAACCAAAATGATCTATTTCATTTCCCACCAAGTATATAACTAAAAAAACAAACCGAGTAGTAAACTCAAACCATGACGGATGAATACGTGAAGAGACAAATATTTTACAACTTACCAAGTCTATCATCTCTATCTTAACATAATTCAGTACAAATAAAGAAAGAAAGAATTGATTTAAAGCAACAATTGAAACTTGGCATTCCTGTAAAATCAATCAAATACATTAATACCATAAAGGATTTAAATATTTTCGAATAAGAAAATAATACCTTGAGATCAATTTGACTCCTCCCGGGTGAATCACCCCCATGGCATCTACCAAGCCAACATCAGTTTTTCCAAAAGACCAAATTTGGGAGGGAGGTGAGAACGATGGGTGCTGTGTTTTGGAGAAAAGAAACGTGCCGATCATCTGCTATGTCTGCCCGGTTCAAGTCAGCCACATATTTTTCCTAGTTTAATTCTTTGATAATAAGAAACAAAATGTGAAAGTTTTACATGGTACAATATCAAGTTAATTAGTTATAGAAGCAAGAAAAGTTACACCCATAGTTGCAAAAATTGGCCGATTCTTAGTGGAATTGACTAATTTTACTTGGTTAGATACAAAACCTAGTCAAAATGAGGCCGGATCGTTTTGGCCAAAAATTGGACCAAGAATCGGCCAATTCAAACGGATCCGAGTAGATTTTCACCCTGAGTCGATGACGGGGGGTGGGGTGGGGGTGGGATGGGGGTGATGGGTGAGGGAGAAGGGGGAAAATGGATGGGCTTAGGTAAGGGATGGCGAGGAGGGGTTAGAGTGGTGTGATCCGAGGGTGGGTCGGCCATGGCGGTGGGCAGCGACGATCGGGGAGGGTGGCCAGGCTTGGGTGGGAAGGGGGAAAAGAGGGGGGGAACAGGTTGGAGAGGTGGTAGTGAGGGCAGTGAGGGGGTTAAAGGTGGCCGACGGCTATGGGGTGGCTGGGCACTAGAGGGGGTAGGTGTCAAGAGAGGGGAGGCTGGGGTTGATCAGGTGGAGAAGAATGAGGGGGATAGTTTAGGTAATAAAAATTAACTCGCTCTCGATTTGATTTAATAATAATAAAATAAAGTATAAAAATACAAAATAAAATCTAATAAAATAAAATCCAACTAAAAATAGTCTAATGACATGTCTTATAATGATGCGGGGGGACAAGGGAAGGAGATCAATGACAAATTTTGACCAATTTAATTAAACCGATTTTTTTCCGATTTTTAATGAATCAATCCAATTCAATGACTCCCATCCAGTCCGATTTAACATCTGATTCTGATTTTTACAACTATAGTAACATCGCAATATTAAGGAATAAGCAAAACAAGACCAACTAGCTCTACACTGAGAAAGAAGAACAGCAAGACCATATAATATACATTAAGCAAATAATCAAGGACAAACAATATAATGTATGATATCAAGGCAGATGTCTAATAAACTTACTTCTTACTATAAATAAAACCCCCGAGAATTTTGGTTTCATTTGTTCGACACTCGTTACTATGAACAAAACCACCAACTATATATACCCTTACCCATTCATAAAATCTATATATTCACACTTCGATCATCGCCTCCATACGTCAATACGTCCTGGTTTTTGTTGTCTCCAGAAGGATGACAAAGAAAGACTCGAGCGAGGGTGCGAGCAGGCCCGACCGCTCTCTAGTCCGAGCCTTCGCCATGATGACCTCCATGTCTGCTCGCCTCCGACTCCCCAACTTGTCAAGATGACTTCGTCAAGGAGGCATGGAATTTGTACAAGAAAGCCCAACTTGTCCTCCTCAAGCGAGGCTACGACAACCTCCGGCCAACTGTCTCCGTCTGCCTCTACCTTGCGGGTCTCTCCCAAGGAAAGCCGAGGTCGTTGGAGGATATTCTCACAGCCAAGTTTAGGAACCCGCGTGGGAGGGTTTTGAAAGAGGAGGCGCGGGAGTTGGTGAAGTTTTTGGTGACTGTCTTCACCTGGAGTTGATGGGCGCCGGGTAAAAGAAGAGCAGTTTTGCATGAAGAGGAATTCGGTACTTTTGGGCATGGGAAGACAGGGCCATCTTGCTGCTACGAAGGTTCTAAAGAAGATTGAGGAGTTTGCATGGATGGGTTCGGATGTGCTAGAAGCCACCGCTATTTTCATGGCTGCCAAGAAACTGCCTCTTCTTGATGTGTCAATCATCACAGGTGTGGATGAAGAAAGGATAGACCACGCTCACCAAGAAATTTGCACCTACTTGGCCAAGAAAGCGGCAGCGGCTTTGCAACGAGTCCAGAGTAGTCATATTGTTTAGCCTAACATGTATGAGAATGGCATAGTTCACCATATTATTTTGTTCATTCATATGCTTACAATGGATATTGTAATAGCCCATATGTGACAGTTAGTTTTTTAAAGTGCCCGTCCTAGTATTTTTTTTTCTTTTTCTTTTGACAAGAAAGGTAACTAACTTAACTGCTTTGGTAGTGGCAAAAAAATTTTTTCTTCCAATAATTAATCTCATTGTTTTGTGTTTGCCCCCATCTTTTCTCTATTCTTTTTATCATCACTAATATTTTTTTGTGATAAAAAATGTGGAGACTTGTTTTAGGCTGATAATTACTAATGACAGGGACCCGCATAATGTGGTGGGGTATATTCAAATTTTTTTAATAATAAATATAAAATTTATAAATTATATTCTAAAAATTTCGTTAATTATTGCTTTTAAAAAATAGAAAATATCTTTTTTCTTAGGATGAAGGATATAAATAACAAACTTGATTATGACAATAAAATATATATATGAGGACAACATCAGTCTTTTACTGAAATTTTTTTAATAAATTATACATTAAGCACATTGACATATATTTGTGATTTTCATTAAGGAGATCAACCTGTTAAGTATCAATTTAACATGAAAATATAACACATATGCATAGGCGTCGAGTTTATTTCACCTATCCACTTCTGCAATTAATATTACCTTTTAAAATTCAATTTATAAGACTTTATTTACAAAAAGATTCTTGACCATATAAAAATTAGGCTTGGTTTCCATAATTTTTAATTTTAAAATATGTAAAATGAAAAAAATAGTTTTAATTTTATGTAAAGAATAAGTTAAAAATATCATTAAGTAGGTACTTAGAAGTAAAAAATTTAATTTGAGTAAAATTCTAATATTTCAATTGAATATACTATTTTTTAAGATTTTTTATTTTGATAAAATTACACTACAAAAGTTCCTAAAAATAAAAATTAATAATGAGAATCATAAATAAAATAAGTTAAGTGAGTTTATAATGTTATTGTGGGGTCAAAATCAACCGCTCGGGAAGAAATATTGTCACACGATGAGAATAAGTAAAAACTCGAACACTTTAACGTAAGAGGTGGAAATATATATCTCAAAAAATAGTCTAATATACGAGTAAAATTATGTATATAAGTGAGGATATACTGATATATCTTCAATTTAGTTAACCACTTTTGATAAAATAACTAATAAATGGATCACGTCGTTATCAATGGAAGAGTTTATAAAACGTAAAAAAGGAATTTTGAGGACAAATTTTATTAAAAAGATGGGTGGAATGTAACATTCTTAGAAATATTTACACATCCATTATCTATTACAATAAGATCGTATATATAAAGGGAGATAGACATATAGATCTTTGACTTCGGTAATAGTTTTGGAAAAATAACTATGCCCATTAATTTACATTTTGGCCAGGTCGTTATAAGCTTTTAATAAAACTAGTGGGAACCCAGCTGCACGTCCGGGCTTTATGTTTTTATTAAATATAGTAATTTTTAAAATATATTATTGGAAATATATTTTAATTTGTATTGATAATTTTTATGACATGTATATAATTTAGTTTGAATTTTGAATTTTTTATTTATTTTTAATTATTTTTAGGATAATTAAATTAAATATATTTGACTTAGATATTTTAACTTGGTTTAAGATCCTGAATTATTCTTAATAATTATTTACGAATGCATGACTAGGGCGGCTAATAAGATGGATGTGTTTTTGTTCGAGAACAACACTAAAGTATGTGCTAAATAATTAAATATAAAATCCCTATCCACCAAGGTTTAAACTCAAGACCAACTAGCCAAATAAGTAATATTAAAACCAGATAACTACATTATATAATTTGATAATACAAATCATTTTATTATTTATAAATATAGTTACATTAGATTAATTCATCCTAGCTAAACCAATTGTAACACATAAAAAATTATTGTAATGTACCGGTAAGAAATTGGCTCGAATTGGGATAAACAAAAGGGCGGGTGCTAATAATAACCTTAAATAAATGCGTCTTAACTATATTAATTCTATAAAATAATATATACAAACGTGACTAGAGCCTAAAATAACAATCATATTTTCATCTAAATGGATATATACAAACGTAACTAACCTTTGCTTGCCGACATACTTGTTACTACTAACTAGTAAACCACCAACTATATATACCCTTGCCCATTCATAAAATCTATACATTTACACTTCGATCATCTTCGTCTCCAGAACGATGGAAAACAAAGACTCGAGCGAGGGTGCGAGCAGGCCCGACCGCTCTCTAGTCCGAGCCTTCGCCATGATGACCTCCGTGTCCGCTCGCCTCCGACTCCCCATCTGCGTCAAGGAGGCATGGAATTTGTACAAGAAAGCCCAACTTGTCCTATCCAAGCGAGGCTACGACAACCTCCGGCCAACTGTCTCCGTCTGCCTCTACCTTGCGGGCCTCTCCCAAGGAAAGCCGAGGTCGTTGGAAGATATTCTCACAGCCGAGTTTAGGAACCCGCGTGGGAGGGTCTTGAAAGAGGAGGCGCGGGAGTTGGTGAAGTTTTTGGTGACTTGTCTTCACCTGGAGTTGATGGGCGCCGGGTACAAGAAGAGCAGTTCTTGCATGAGGAGGAATTCGGTACTTCTGGGCATGGGAAGTCAGGGCCATCCTGCTGCTACGAAGGTTCTCAAGGAGATTGAGGAGTTTGCATGGATGGGTTCGGATGTGCTAGAAGCGACTGCTATTTTCATGGCTGCCAAGAAACTGCCTCTTCTTGATGTATCAATCATCACAGGTGTGGATGAGGAAAAGATAGACCGCGCTCACCAAGAAATTTGCACCTTCTTGGCCAAGAAAGCGGCAGCGGCACCTTATTGTTTAGCCTAAAATGTATGAGAATGGATAGTTCACCATATTATTTTGTTCATTTATATGTTTACAATGGATATTGTAATAGCCCATATGTGACAGTGTTTTTAAAGTGCGTCCAAATCTTCTTTTTCTTTTTTTAATAAGAAAGGTAATTTAATTTTACCGACTGCATTGATAGTGGCTAATGCTGATTCGCGAAGAACGGATTCGATAGCGCCGTCTTCTTCCTTCAAACAAGGCCATGAAAGTTTTTTTCTTCTAATGGTTAATCTCTTTGTTTTGTGTTTGCCCCATCTTTGCTCTATTTTTTTTATGAGTAATATTTTTTCCTATTTCTTTTGTGATAAAGCATGTGGAGGCTTGTTTTAAGTTGATAATTAGTGATGTTATACTAGTGACAAGGACCCAGACAACTTGGTGAGGTATATTTAACATTTATTAATAATAAATATAAATAACTTACAAATTGTATTCTAAAAATTTCGTTAATTATTACTTTCAAAAATAGCAAATATCTTTTTCTTAAGATGAAGGATATTAATAACGAACTTGATTATGACAATAAAATATATATACGAGGACAACATTAGTCTTTTATTAAAATTTTTTTTAATAAATTATACATTAAGCACATTGATACAAATTAGTGATTTTCATTAAGGAGTTCAACCTGTTAACTCAAAATTTAACATGAAAATACAACACATGCATAGGTGTCGAGTGTATTTCACCTATCCACCTTGACAATTAATATTACCTTTTAAAATTCTATTTATAAGACTTTATTTATAAATAAAGATTCTTGACAGTATCAAAATTAGGCTTAGTTTCCATAATTTTTAATTATAAAATATTTAAAATAATAAAAATAGTTTTATTTTTATGTTAATAATAAGTAAAAATTATAATTAAGTAGGTACTTATCTGTAAAAAAATTTATTTTGAGTAAAATTTTAATATTTAAATTAAATTTATTATTTTTAAAGATTTTTTATTTTGATAAAATTACACTTTAGATTTTCCTTACAGTAAATAAATAAATAAGATCTTAGAATATATAGATGCCATAAATTAAAGTATGAATAATTAAGTAACAAAATTTAACGTAAGTAATATGATTAACAATATGTGGTAGAATTTATCTTTTTTTAAAGTTCTTAATTTGTGTTGAAAATTTTTTCCAAAATTTCCTAAAAATAAAAAAATAATAATAAAAATCTTAAACAAAATATGTATAATTGATTTTATAATGCTATTCTGGGGTTAAAATTAACCCCTGTAGAAGAATATATTGTCACATGATGAGAATAAATAAAAAATTCGAACACTTTAACCTAAGGGGTAGATATATATATATCTCACAAAATAATCCAATATATAGGTAAAATTATGTATATAAGTGTGGATTTACTTAAGACTATTCAGGGTGTGGTTTTGATTTTTAAATATGTAAAAGACTTTTATAAAATAACGTAATAAATATAATAAAACTCTTAAATATTAAATGGGCTCTCCAAAAGAATAGATGTTGTCGTTAAGACAATTCATTGGGCGTTCCCTAGGAGAGCCCATGGGTCCTATATCATAAGAAGCATGAAAAATTAAGGAGAGAACTTGGCATCTCGTGAAAGGAGATATTGGGCTTTTGTTTTTGGAGGGTCCATCAGACGGGCCAGGCTGAGCCAGCCCAATGGGCTACAATCCTTGGCCCAGCCCGCACCCTTCTGTGGTTGGGTCTAGGCCCTGCCAGGCCACATGTTAGGCCTGTCTGTACTGGCCCGTTCAAAATTCGGCCTGCCCCAGCTCCATCTCTATCATTAACCGTTGGTTTATAATATTCTATCATATTTTACCTTGTCTCCCCGGTACCCTTTCTAGGTTGCTCCCACTTTCATCTTGCCAGCGTTTTCTGGGTTCTTGGTAGCCCTCTCCTAAAAATAGCCCTTCCTTAAATCACTACTCCTCAAAGGCAACCAGTGGAGACTGCTTTTATACTACTCGTTGCATGCTAAAATAATAAGCTATTTCAGAAACTTATAACCTATTTTATACAGTAATAACCAGACAATTTCAATCTCCATGGGGGACTAAGACTCGGCATCACAAACCCAGACCATAGGCTTCTAATAGATGGCCCTCCTTAACAAGTGGCTCCCTTTTATTCAATAAGGGAAGATAAAATATGCTCTTTGATTTGTTCGTAGTCCTCAAGCATGATTGAGCGTACAATCCATCCACCCCATCAAATCATAATTTTACTTGGAATAGACTCAGTTGTGCAAGTTGTTTAGTCAAACTCGGCTGAAAACTTCATTTTAACACAAGTTAGATGAAAACGGGATTGCCTTGGCAAAGTAAAATTGTTGAACCCGTGCCGTCCCTCTCTCACATCTTGCCAGGTCGGAGTTTATAAAATCTTTAAATTAGCTGGTTAGTCCTTAGTCCTACCTACAAATACTTACGAGAGTAAAATTTAATATATTAACGATGATGTGTTTGAAAATATACTAAACATGAGTGAAATATTTATGAAAAAATAATAAAATTCATGTTGCATGTAGGTTGTGTCACTGGTAGTAGTAGAGCTAACTCAGTATTGGATGATCGAAGTCTCCTTAAATAAAGATTCAGATTTGGCTTATGAGCCATAAAAGTAGAATTCCTTTGAGGTAAGTGAAATATAAGATTCTTCAATTAGTTAGTTAGTCCTTAGTTTCATATTTAATACATACGAGGATAAGATCTACTAAGAAACATCCATAGTGGGGATGCGATTATAATTTTTGATTTTTTTTGTTAACCATTTGTGAGGAAGAATTCAGCCTCCAAATTAATTAGTTTGTCTCAAGCCACACATTTAGTACCTATTAGAATAGTATATAAGTGTGAAGGTGGTTAAAATCTTCAATTTTTGATAGCCACTTACAAAAAATATCTAGTCCTATCATGTTGAACTTAGGTGGGTCATTATAGAAGCAGAATATGGATCTGCAAGAACTTGAAGCCTCAATGTGGAGATCAGGTTATAAAAGATTTAGATAATTCCAGTCCACTATGACCATATGAATTACGTATTCAAACTAGATATGAATTAAATACAGCTTCTTATTAAATAATTTCTATGGTCACGGTAACCTAAAATAATTTCTATGGTTACAGTAACCTATCACTGTCAATGGTGACCAGGTTCCTGCAACAGCTGAAACGCTATGCATACAATAATTGATAATATACTTAGAATTACAGCTTTTTGTGCTGTTTTGAGAAATAATCACGTTTGTGTATGGTTTTTCTTCGAGACTCGGAACTAATAATTAAAGTGCCCTGTGCATACGCAACACCCAACAAATTAGAAGTTAGTACAATTAACTAATAGCTTTTGCTTGGTTGGAATGAAATTAAAACATAAAAAATCTTTAAAATCTGTATTTAATATTTAAAACATAATAACTAACTAAATCTTTATGAATTATAATTAAAAAATTTTCATACATAATAAAAATTTTTCATGTCAGTCAAACGGACCTCAACTAAAATGCATTAGCCTAAACGAAAGGAGACAGATTTTTCCTGTAGCATGATTTTTAATTTTATATATTGTGATTTAACAAAGGAAGGTACTATGCACGTACGCATTCTATGCCCGTCAAATGCTGAGCCCATCACTCGAGTCTGGACGGTCAATCTATGTGCATATTTTATCTTATTAATAATTTTAGACGAGCTAAGTTTGATCTCCTCGTCAAGTCCAACCTTTGAAAGACATGATGAAAACAGCCCTTCCAATTATATGCATATATTATAATGTTCCATATAAACCACTACTTATATGGATATACATATGGATATATATCACTCCCAGCAGCACTTACAGCTAGCAAAATCCCAATAATTTGTAGGCCAAATGCATTGACTTTTTATTCGTGTGCCCGAATATGTTCGTTTGATTAAAAGTTTATAAACTGGAAGAATATTTTTGTTGGTCCCTCATTTCTGCTCTGAATAGAATTTCATTGGTATGAGACTCTGAATTAAACAGGGTAATGGCTCCTTCTGGGGAATGGTTCATGTTCATGTAGCTTAAGGTAAAGGCCCCTTCACATGAAAACACCTTTCTTAAGTAGATGTTGAAGTGGTTATAATTAAAAAGTTTTTGTTACATATTGCTTCTCATCGGTGCATATCAATATAGATCATATAAGTAACGTTCAAACTAAGCATTCACATCATGTATTCTTGGTGATATCGTTTGAACTTGTATAGTTTATAAGCTCAAAATTTGAATTTGACTTGATATGACATAGAGTGAAGTTGACTGTCATCCAACTCAACCTCAATATTTATATTAACTTTTTAATAATGTAATAAAAATTATATAAAATTAGTATATATTACTCTTTTTACATTTAAACTTTATAAATATATGATTTAAAATACTTAAAATATTAATTTAATTAGTTTAAAAGGAAGATAATATATTTTGATTACTTATATCATTTGGCTTGGGAGTCAATTATAAAATCAATCAAGAGTTTAACTTGTCAAATTATGGAATGAGGTCGACTCAAGGAATTTCTTGACTCAAAAAGAAATTTTAAAATTATGACTTTTGTGTTTTTTTTTAATTATAATTGTAACGATAATAATTACATTAAACTAAAGCTTCCTTAATATCTTATAATTATCGTTTCCTTCTGCTACAACTAATGCAATAGAATTAGCATCTGGTTTAAACAAGACTTACACTTAATTATTGGTTTAATTATTATTGCCTAGCTGGTGTTAATATGCATGAATTGAATTTAATTGTAGAAGTTGTATAATAATCAGCTGGCCGGTGATATATATAATTTGTGTAGATAATGTGATTAACTATATATGATTTGAGTTAATCATGGCATATATGTGGCTTCAAATTTGTGAAGGAATATATATATTTATTCATCTGAGATCATGACTCACATATATTAATGTTGTCATTCAATATTAATACATTATTAATTAGAATTTGACTCGTTCGTGAAACTCTAACTAAATACAACAGCACAACAGCTGTTCACGTTGTAGGTAAATCTCTAAAACTTGGTCTCTAATAACTATGAACTAAGTTGATTCTTTCAAGTTATTATATATATTAAACTTTTGGAAGAAAATATGGTAAATCAAGCACCTTGTCAAACAAAATAATTTTTAGCTCGAAAAAAGCTGATGTTTTTAATCTTGACCATGAGGAGATATCAATTTAATTATTGAAATAGGTGCAGTGTCTAATTGTTGGTGAAAAAGGAAAGTTGGTAGGTGATTAATAATTTTAGTTTTCATTCATGTGTGCAAGTTCATTTCTCTCAAAGAAATTTGTTTTTAGTCAGCAACACATTTCAATTATTCACTTTATACCGTGTTGATTTATAATCTTCAACAGATTAAAATTATTTTTTCCCTTAAAAAATGGGTCGTCCCTGTTCCCCGGTGCAAATTCGTTGAAGGTGAGATATAACAGATAAGAGCATCACATTAAGTGTTTATCGGCAAATTGAGATTTGCGATTTTTTCAAAACAACGTATTTGTTTGAGGTTACTGATGTTTATTAGGAAAATAACTATAGTTAATCTTATTGGTGTGAATTAGTTATTTAATTAATTATATATATGCAATAAAGAAATAATATATTGGGAAGCTACCAAGCAGGATCTCATCCCATGCATGCACGTCAAAGGCTGAGGTCTCGACTGTGTGGACAGTCATACACTTGCACGTGATGGATACTTGATCTTCTTAACAAGTCCATCCTCTGAGACATTACTTGATATGCACGTATCCTACCTTTCCCATGCTAAGATTTGATAAAAAATGTCTTTCCTATGTATATAGATAATATTATTCAAAGATATTGACGTATTATGTTATGCCTATGTAGTAACTCTACCAGCAACAGTTGTTGATAACTTTAGGGCGGGGCACGAGTTGAGTAGAATCAAGTTTTGCTCAACTCAAAATTGATTTGTATGATAAACAAATAGAGTTTCAAGTTATAAGGTTTAAGTCGAGTTGTCTTAGTTTGAGTTTCCAGTCGTAGCTTCAACAAGTTCGAATTTATCATCGGTTTTATTCAAATTTCATCATTATAAGTTTGAAGAACTATTTTGCTCTTTATAATATAAGATATTTAAAATATCTAAACTTTTACTGATATTGTCAGAATAACACGATCCGATTTTATTTATTTTATATTTTATATGTTAATTAGTTTTTATTGTAATAATTTAAATAGTATTTTCTTTAATTGATGATCATATAATAACTGTTAGATTGTTTTAACTTAATTATTCTATAGCAAATTATCATTTTAAATATTATATTATCCATATATTATTAAAATAAAAGAAATATTAATAGTTTATGTTTGACATGAAATAGGTTTGAATTGAGTTTTAAGCCGAATTAAGTTTTTTTAGTCGAATCGATTCGAGTTTGGTATAACTCAAAATAGACTTAATCATAATTGAGATGAATCGAATTTTTTAATCTTAAATTTTTAGATCTTAAAATAGAACGAATTTGAATAGAGCACTACTAAAAACTCGCAAGCCAGCTCGTGACCAGCCGTAGTCATAACCGCCAATAATTGTATGTGGGGGCTAATATCTTGACTTTCAATTTGTGGTTGGTGTGTGTCAATTGCCTTCAAGTTTGAATTGATGTAACCGGTCTCCCATTTCTGCTCTCGACTACGATCCAAAATATTAAGCGAAAGACAGACTTTGACTTCAACCTGTTATAACTTAAAAACCAGCCAGCATCTTTCATTCTAATTAGTTATATATATATAGTATGATATATTCGATACATGGTGCAACCATTATTATTAAGTGATTAACCATAAATATGCATGACTCGATGGAATTTAATTGCTGGATGTTGATTATGAAATATAAAATTTTTTCATATCCTTTTTTCGTGTTTTATATTATTTATAAAATAAAAAACTTGGTGGTAGAATATGGGTTTATTTCTATGGATATTGAAATTTTTTCCATACTCACTCAGCGGAACCTTAATTATTTGACCTTGAACTTTTCACAATGTGCATGAAAAGCCATTGACTCAGAATTCAACCCACGCATGATATGCGCAGGTTACAATAACTGCGTGAACTCAGTATCTTACCCACGCAATAAAATCATTTAATCCTTGATATTTTGGTTTGGTAATTAATTAATTTAATGATGGTTGGAATATTATTATTACATGCAAAACACAATTATGTTCATATTAATAACGATTATATATAAAATATAATATGATGATTGCTACATCTATATATGAACTATAAAGGAAATATGGATCAGTGATTCACTAAGTGGAAAATTTTTACAACTAATTGGTATTTTTGTTATGGATAAACAGAAGTTATGACGGCAAATAATAATTAAGCCGGTAAATGACGTGCAATTCATGCATAATACAAATCTTGAACAATCCCCTACCCTCGTAAAAATGCAATTCTATATACTAGAGAGAGACACCTGTGTACTTGCATCGGTCTCATGCTTACATTTATTTCTTTCAAAGCAAAACGGTCTCATGCTTACATAGTCCTGCATCTTCAAGGAAATCAAGAAACTTTTGTTTTTCTAAGATTTTGACCGGACATGTATATTCTAAACCCATCATGTTATGTAATTACATATTATGATCCTATATATATTGGACTTGAACTAGCTACAAGAATACAATATATATTTTGCATTCAACAGCTACTAATAGTTAATAGAAGACAATATTAGGTCCCAAAGGAAAATGCTATATTGGCTTGATCGTGTCAAAGTTCGATGCGTGCTCTCTTCCTCAAGCAAACTTTGACTTGAGTTACGTTGTCATAATTTGAAGAAGGCATTGCTAACTTGATGTATATATGATCGACATCTTCAATAGAATATAAATTGGAGATCATAGCAGGTTAAAATATTATATATACGTTCACTTGGGATTACTAAAGTATGATTTTTGTATTGATGCATGAAAGTACTTTACGGGTCTTCAATGTTTGAATTTGTCGTCCATTTTATGTGTAGCTTGTGACGCAGTTCCTGTTATAAATTCAATATTGCTGGTTGTAAGGAGGAAGATTGACGCCTTCTAAGTCATTGATATTTATAAGAAACAAGTACTATATGTATTTAGTGTACTTCGTCGTGCATTGATATAATATAAATAAATGATGGAGCAGCAGATCAACCAGGGAACTGGATTATTTGATGCTTTCAAAGCTGATTATTTGGTATGAGTGTATGAGGCAATAACCAACGGATAATTTTAGAGGGAATGCGTGTATTTGGGCTGGTTGTAAAATTTCTCGACACAAAAAATTCTCCAATCTAACTCCGCTCAATGTTTCCCTAGTCAAACTTCATAAATATTTTCCTAATGATAGATTTTATAAGTGACTACCCGATTAAGTAATACAAGTTCTTAGCTAAATTGATATTTTAAAGTAAATACAAAATTATATATTTATCAATTTTATTTGTAAAAAATGATATATTCTAATAGTATTTATATTTTAGTTATTGAATTAAAAAATAGTATAAATAACTTAGACTCGCCTAGAGTCAACTACACCACTCCATAGTTTGTTAAATTGAGTACGAGTTCTAATTTTTTAAACTATAATATTTGCAAAATAACTGTACTAATAGGTGTGTATAGTATATAAAAAGACTTCGAAACTGAAATATATATAATAGTGTAAGCCTTTAAAATGACATTAAATTACGAATTATCATTTGGTAGGAATATCTACATTAAGCACATGTTTTTTTAATTGGGCACAATTCTTTTTTTTAATTGAATTAGTTACTTTGTAACCAAGTTGTAAAACACTAAACTGGCATTTTTATTTCTTCTGCGAAGTTTATGCACTTGAAAGGAATATTGTCACTTTAACACTAAAATTTATGGGTGTTTTAGAAAAATGTTTAAATCTTATTGTACACTTTAAAAACGAACTTAACAACTTCTCTATAGGTTTCATTTTTCAAATAACCACTAATTGTTGCCACATGCATAAAACAGTAGTGTCATGAATGCAATTAGTTAAGTAATCTTCCGAGGATTGCTAGTCCCAGAGTAGAAGAAAAGCTGAGTTGATGTGGAGAAGCATGCAATACCCTTCTTTTGTCGTCCGTAACTAATTAAGATCATCTTTGGGGTATATAGGATAGAAAAATAAATAATTAAATTGTTAAATGTAAATTTAATTGCTATTCAAATTGTCAATATTAATAACGGCTACAATGATAAGGATAATGTTAATAATAATAATTAAGTAAAATATCATAGCTAAATGAACAAACAAATATCAATAAGCAAAGGATCTTTTCAGCAAAAACTCAATTACATTGCTTCCTGGAACCAACCCTAAACCCTCATCAAATTCCATTGAGTAATTATAATATGCATTTTTAAAGCTCGGTAGAGTTTGATTGATGGGCTCCAATCCTACTCCAAACCAACAAAAATAATAAACCAACAAATTCATACAGCTCCTTCTGGCTTATGCCAAGTATATATATACACTGCATAATCCAGATTCCTTCTTTCCTTTTTTTAAAAATTTATCCCCATCACCATTTATGAAATTACTCAAATGACCGCAAGCTGGTATAACCCGAAAGCCGGGTGAGGAGAGAACGGCGACAACGGCGGGACGTTACATATCTCCGTCAAATCCAACCCCATCCAACTCGACGGCGTCAACGGCGCTCCCAACTCCGTCTCCGCCTCTGTCTTCACCACCACCTTCTTCTCCGGCGGTCCCGCCGCCGCTGCCTCGCGCCGCCTTTTCCGTCCGGCCCCGCCGTCGACCTCAGCCAGCGGCGGAGGCAGCGCCGGGCCGCCGGCCTCGAGGGGAAGTTGAGGATGGCCTTGCTGCCGCGCATCTGGAAGGCGGCGCGGTCGTAGGCCCTGGCCGCCTCCACCGCCGTGTCGAAGGTGCCGAGCCAAACCCTCGACCCCTTCCTCGCCGGGTCGCGGATCTCGGCCGCGTACTTCCCCCACGGCCGCTGCCTCACCCCCGGTAATGCTCCTTCTCCTCCGCCGCCGGCTCCGCCCAGCCGGCCACCGGCGCCGTCGGCGGAAGCGCGACTTTGAGGGAGGGGCGCCGCTGCGACAGCTTCGGCGGCTTCTGTGCGTCGCCAGCGGAGCTGAGGGAGGGCGACCCGGGGGAGAAGAGGTGGAAGGAGACGGCCGGAGTCGGGTCGTCGAGGAGGTGTTGGCGGATCAGGTCGAGGGTGGCCGCCATAGGTTGAGCTTCCATGGTATGTGTAAAGATTTGATTTTTATGAGACGGTGTTTGTGAAGATGATCAGCTCCTAAGAAGAAGAGGAGGAGTGTGGGTTTGGCAGTGGAGAGATGGGGGAGTGAGAGGGGGAGAATATATAGGGGAGAGGTTGAGTTGAGAGCTTCCATGGGAGCTTCCTCTTAGCTTCCATTGTGGTTGAAGGAGGCAGGAAGCAACCCATCTTTGTCCTTGTTTGTCAATTCGATTTTTTTTTAAAAAAATAACAATGGTTTTTTTAATGATGTGAATAATTATTCAATAATGTGGGCGGGTTTGGACGTACATGCGCAGTCATTTTAATTTAATATTAAGTTTGTTTTATGTGATGATTAAGGCCTATAAAATTTAGAAAACAGCTTTCGTTTGGAATTTATATGGTTGTTTATTATATTATTTAGTAACGATTCTGTTTCAATGTTATTATATATTATTATATACTGTTATAAAACTAGAAGGATCATGGATGAATTATAATGTACACAGCCGAGATTCCTTACAAACCCGCCTACATTATTAGTCATTATTATACTAATAACTAATAATGTGGCCCAATTCATTATAAAATTAATATATCTTTCATTATTGATTAACTTGATCATGTTTTTTTATTTTTATTATATATTAATTTAAAAATCCAATAAAAACTTATAAAGAAATTCAGTGGGGGTAACTTAAAAAACTCAAATGCACACAATTTCATCTTCTATTATATATATTAACTGGAAAGCCTAAAAAGAATTTATAGAGAAATTTGGTTGATATAGCTAAAAAAATTTACATGCACAATATTTTTTTATTACATATTAAATTTAAAATCTAATAAAAAACTTATACAACAATTGGCATAACTAAAAAAGCTTGTATACATAAAATTTTATTTTATATTATATGTTAACTTAAAAACCCAAAAAGAATTTATAACAAAACTCCGTTCACAAAACTTGAAAAACCCATATAAACAAAATTTATCTTCTATTACATGTTAATTTGAAAACCTTATAAAAACTTATAGAGAAGCTCTATTGACGTAATTTAAAAAACTTACATGTACGAAATTTTAGTTTTTATTATATATTAACTTAAAAACTCAATAAAACTTATAATGAAACTCGATTGACATAACTTAAAAATCTACATGCACGAAAATTTATCTTCTATTATATATTAACTTGAGGGCCTGAAAGAACTTATAGAGAAGCTTGTCCACATAACTCAAAAAACCTGCATGAATGAAATTTTATTTTCTATTTTATGTTAACTTGAAACCTAATAAGAACTTATAAGAAACTCGGTTGCATAATTAAAAAACCCACATGCACAAAATACATGTAGGTTTTTTGGGTTACGCCAATTGAATCTCTTTATACATTCTTATTGAATTTTTGAGTTTTTGGGTTTATTTTAGGTTGTCATTCCGGTTTTATAAGAGTCACTATATATATATATATATATATATATATATATATAAGAGATTGCTTCTATGCACTGCCAAGAAAGGCAGCGCATGGTCTGCTAGTCGTTGGATCATGATCCAACGGCCTGCAGCACCCTACCATCCCCACCCACCCCCCCACCCCCTGTTCCCCACGCCACCGTCGATGTCCGCCGCCCAACCCCCTGCCGCCGGCCCCTCGCCGTCCCCTCCACTCCAGGCCATTGGGCCCGCTTGTCGTGCTCACCTGCCTTGTCCACCCGCCGCTCGCTACGCCTGCCCGCTGCCTACCGCACCCACCCCATGTTTTGGCGCACCAGTTGGGTCACCCAGGGAAGAGTCGGGAATGGAGGGGACAAGGCTAGGATGGTCGCCGGAGGTCGTCGCCGGGGTTGGTGTCCAGCAGCGACTCGTGGAAGGTGGGCGATAGTGGGTGGTCAGGAAGGAAATTGGTGATCCCCATTAGGTCACAAGTTATTAGACATGCAGATCGTGCCATGTGGCAAGATCTGAGCCGTCCAGATTAGCCCTAGTTTTCTCCAATTTATTTTTCAAAGATTTCCTTTGATTTTTAGAGTTTTCCACCCTTATTGCCACCACCACTTCGGCTCACCGCATGCGAGTTTCTGGCTGGCCCTCAGCCACTGGATCAGCACCCCCATGACTGCCTTGTGGCTAGCTTTCTATGCGTACCTCTCACAACCACTGGCGCCACAAAAATCGCCACCGATGACCGAGTTTTTATACCCGATTTCTACCACCATTGCCAAAGTTTGACCCATTTTTCAATGCCAACGAGCCACCTTTGGCCGATCAAACCACCCACACAGCTTCATCTTACCGAGATCTCTATTTTGAGACCACCCACTACCACCACCATGGTCGAGATCACCACCAACGACGCCACCACACTCGTGGCAATTCTACCCTCTTTTTGGTCGTTTTCCAACCAATTAACAGTCAAACTCCACCGATCCCCACCATTACCATGTTCCTCATCGCATGAGCCATCGATCCCAACTGGCAGCCAGCCGCACTACCATTGGCATTTTCCAGTGACGGGCATTGCCTGCCCATTTGGACTCGTATACATGTGTTTGTGTCTGCTTGCCCGAGTCTTGTTCACCTGTTCATGTCTGTGGTCGTGATCAAGCCTATGTGCCCGATCTAGCTATCCGGCTCAACACTGTTGCCTGATTCGACTGAGTTGACTCGGCTCGACTTAATCGTCTCGACCAGGTTGACTCGGTTCAGCTCATTTTCAGTCGTTCTCGGCTGTTTTTCGACCGTTTTTTTATAATTCAAGAACCTGTACATTAGTTTAGATATATATTCACATTATTTAGTATATTTTGATGTTATTAGTGTTTTATTTATTCATTATTATTTATTTATTTATTTTTATACATTTATTGTATAGGATAAATGTTTACATGATTATTTGTTATTATTAATATTAGTCTTATTATGTTTTCTAAATTTTATATATTTATTTATTTATTTTTCATGTATGTTATTATTTATTTGTATTTAATTACATATTTTGTATTGTATAACTATGATATTTATTATTATTCATGATTAATTAAAATTAACTATTTATTTATTTATTTATAGAATAATTATGTATTTATTTAATTAATTATTTATATATTTAATAGTATGAGTGAACACGAGTATATGTAATGTTTATTCGTGCTTAGCCGGTGTTTTTGTATAGCATATATTATATTATTACTTTATGATTAGAGTATTATTATTTTCAAGTATTTATTATTTATCTATTTATTTATGAGTATATTTTTTTGTTTATTTATTATTTATTTATTAGTTATTTCTTTTATTATGTCTCAATTTGAATGTTGGATGTTTAGTTGTAAGTTTATTTAGCACTGTACCTTTCATTTCTTTTTTCACACACCAAACTATGTCTATATAAGCATATTCTTCTCAACCCAGAAAGGAAGAACTGGGGTGAAACAACCACAGTTGTTGAGTTTTTTAACAAGTTCGTTGGTTCAGAAGTTTGTC
>JAURVB010011405.1:0-51689 GCA_033002965.1 Piper betle | reverse complement strand
AGTTGCACGACCGCCGACCGAGTTGCACGACCGCCGACCGAGTCACACAACCATCGCCGAGGTGCACAACCGCCGTCCGAGATGCACTACCACCGACCGAAGACGCACTACCGCCGTCCGTGTATTGCTCATCCGCCGACCTAACCGGGGCCTGTAACATGCCGGTTCGGTTCACGAGCGTGAACCGGATTTGGGGTGTTACACCCCCCCCCCCGGCCCGTGACATGCATTAGATTTGTGTGGAACTCAACTTGGTTCGTTTATTTCAAGTTTTAGGTTGAGCCCAAAAAAATTCGAGTTAAACACGAATTAGCTCAATTATTATCCACTCACACACATATATTAAATAACTTAAAATAAACTTAATATGAAATTTTAAATAATTTAAAATATGAACTTGGGGGTTGAACACTCCTCATATTAATATATACTTAAAATGGGTCGTCCCCCTCTACCACCATCGCCCCTTCTTTCTTTCCCCACCTACATCAATTCCTCACGCTCCTCCCCTTTCCTTCGGTATTTTGGGTCAATAAAATACAATAGTATAATAAACATCAAACATTGAATCTTCGTAGCATGAGGTAAAATAATTAAAATTCAAGCATTTAACGAGTTATATAATTTAAATAATCTTACGAGTGATATCCTTTAAATTTTAATACAAGCTGTATTAAATAATTAGATACGACGATCTAACTAATCTTAGGATGATTAACTAGAGTTAGTGAAAAGTTGATAAATTATTGTTGATACATAATCAAGTTATTATTGATAGAATAAGTTACTGTCATTTCTTAATTGAAATTAAGTATAATATTAATTTATAGTGTAAATGGAAACCGAAATTTTTAGGACTAATAAGATTTCCTTAGTTAAATAATTAATGTGTAAAAGAAAATACACTAATATTAGTAATTAAATATATCCTAATAAGTCAATAATTATTTTATCTTGGCTAAGGGTGAATCTTGATTTGAATAATTAATTAATTTAAAATAGGCAAGACATTAATGTGTTATCATGCTAGTAAAGTATTTATGTCATGGGTAAAATTTTAGTTAAGTGGATGGAAATAAATTATTGTATTTTATGAAAAGATTAGTAAATATTTGGTTATAGTTATTTGATGGTGGGTTACAATTTGAATTAATTGTTACTAACTATTGGGTGGTTTAAGCGTTAATATAATTATAAATTTATGGGTTGATAAATTAATTATTAATTAACTTTTATTAATTTATTGTCTTTCCTTGGTGTGTGATATTATTCCACGTCGCATTCATAACATTCATCTAGATCTTGTTGGGTATGATCTAATTTAATTCTTTTTCCTTATACTAGAGTCAGTTTTTGCTGCTTAAGCATCAGTTCAGCTGTATTGCGATTTGAGGTCCGTATAACTACTTAAAATGATATCTTTTTTGATAGCCCGGGTTGGCCTAAGTCTAGATTCGACCACCATGTGCCAAGCGCAACCTGGGCAAAGAATTGACTCAGTCTGACATGGGGCCTTACCTTTAAAATTATTTGAAAGATAAAATGCCTGCCCCATACCAAAAGGAGTGATAGGGCGCAATATAACTCATTATGTACTTGTGATACTGAAAGGGTGAGACAATGATAAATATCAGTAACTACAGGTTATAGGTCACGTAGCGTGTGTACGGATACATAAAACTGTAGCCGGATAGGGCGGCCACCCCTCCAGTATAATTAGAGTTTGAAATAGGCTCATAATCACTAAAAGACTTGATAAATAATGATATAGAATATATTGACTTGTTTCGTATAATTATATGACTTAGTGGTTTTATCACTAATACAGTTTTGTTACTGTAGGTGAGTAGCTTCAGACTAATGATTAAGGGTGTGGTTGGTGGTTCCCTTACCAACCCAAGTTGGAAGAATTTACGAATAAAATTGGACTTATTCTTTATATTATTTGAGTTATAATTATGACTATGAGAAATTATTTAGAGATTGTAGGACTTGCTTTTACATAGTTAGCTTACCTTATATTATTGTTGTATGTTATATTTAATATAGCATGATTTATTTTATGATTAATAATTTCTTAGAGACATTTCAATTTGATGTTTAATCATTTTTGTTACATTATACCTTAAGCATAATTATTTGTCATATAATGATGTATGTGCTTGCATTTTTATTTTTATATCCTCCATATTTTTAGGTAACCCTCGACCGGCTAAGGCAGGTCGTTATAGTCATGTTCATGTTTGCTTGATTCAATTCGAGTTTTAACTCAAATGAAATCAAGCAATTAGCACCCTTATCTTAGCTTATGGGTAGCTACCTAACTTGAATTTTCTCAAAACTCAATATTTTATATAAATAAATAAGATTTTTCTTATATATATATACTGTTCGGGTGTGGGATCGTCCACCCCCTCAAATTGGTTCTTTTGATTTAGATTTGAAGGTTCGGTACCTCCAGGCGCCCTTTCCGCACAAAAAGATAGTGCGATGGAAATAGAAAATGTTACAAACAGTAAAATGACATGCAAGAAATTTTTTACGTGGTTCCTTAGGATACGCACAATCCACTATTTCTCCTTTGATTTTTACAAGTTACACAAAATAGTGAATTTTTGCCGCCTTTAAATCAATTCGCCTGAGATCTTTTACTCAAATGGCATGGTTTGTCTTTTTTTGCTCTTTCAATCTTTAAAATAACTATATCACTGTGTCCGAAGCGTCCAAATATGGTGAGATACCAAGTTTCGCCTTGATCCGAGGTCATGAAGGCCAGGTGGGGTGCACAGGCCATCTTTTCTTTCTCTGTACGCCAGTTTGCTGGTGGTGCACGGCGCGCCAACTCAAATCGGGATCACAGGCGGGTCACAGACATGATCGCGGTCTAGATTTGTTCATGGGTCTACGGGTAAATGACTGGTCACGGTTCTGCCGAACTTGCAGACGTGACTGAAGTAACGGGCACAACGGCCCGGCTATAGCGTGATGAGGCGGGCTTTTAGGGGCTCCGGTGGCGGATTTTCTAGCGTCAGATGGTAGCAGCGATTGCCCAAAACTATAGATCTCAGAATGGTGAAGGTCTTGGCAGTGGTCCGACGGTCATCAGCGGCTCCGGTCGGTCGGTCGGATGCTGGAAAGTTAGACACTTTTCTGCACTTCAATGCTCTGTTTTCTGACTTTTCCAATCGATAGCTTGCTGGCAGAATTTTGGTGATGGCAAGAGTCTCCGACGATAGAACTCAGTCAGGGATGACAGCTGGCATGACGGAAATTAGACAGGTGGCGAGTGTATGAATGAAGACGGTAATGGTCAACCAGAGCACTCTCCGGAAGATGTCTGTTTCTCTGCTATTCCCCTTGCTCTAGGCAAAGTCTTCTCCGACTTTGGCGAGGCAGGGGCATGGCGACCTGGGCACTTTTCTCGGTTGGGTACTGGAAAACTTCTCCTTCCCTTGGCGAGTGGAGATGGTGATGGGCTACCGGCAACCAGTGATGGATAGCAGCAAGAATTCCTCCTAATATGTCCCCTTTTTTTACCTGCAAAAGAGAAAACTTCCCTTTTAGGTAGATCCGATGCAGCAAGGCTGTGACCTTCAGGCATCGGCGACGACTTCAGTAGTAGCGCCTTTCCTTGGTGGATAATAGCAGACCTCCTTCTCAACGAGGTAGGGCTCCACGACGATGTGCAACGATCGGCAAAGTGGCAACAAGGGAAAAATCCAAACCTCTGGTGTAACTTTCCATGGCTATGCTCCGGCGAGGCTTGTCAAAGGTGACAACTTGGAGCGACTGGGCTGACAGTAAACTCCTGGAAAGCTTCCCAATAGGCGGGCGACGACTTGGACTCCTCTCCGTGGCGAGTAGGCACAACACTCCAAGGCAAGTCTAGATGACAACAACTCTTTGCTTCTCCATTGTTTCTATGGCGGTCGTGCAGCAGCAAGAATTCTTCTGGAATTCTTGGCTCGATAAGGATTTCGGTGAGGCTGCACAATAGCAATGGGGCTGGACTCCAGAGATGTGGCGATCCTGGTAGCACTCCACAGCAGTGAACTCTACCCTTCCACGGCGGCTATGGCAACGAGGCTTTGCGGCAACAACAACAACAAGGCTTCACGACATTGTTGGTAGGGCACAACAATCAGGATTCATGGGTGGAGACGTCATAGTCATGCATGACGGGGAAAGGCAATCTTCTCCATCCCTTGCTTTTGTTTTTCAAGCCATGGTAGTGAGACAGGGGTCGCATGAGATGATCTCCCGCAAGGGGCTTTTTCCCTACTCTTTCTTCTTTTTCTCTTTTTCTCTGTAAAAGCTTTTTATTTATCGTATGAGCCCCTTTTTCAATTTTTCACTATGTGTATTTATATAGGCGTTCAAAGAATTCAATTCTACCATTTGGGGCGGGGAATCATACCCGTCCCAACTTTTTGTATAAATTCCCTCCTTCCATCTTGGAACAACACGGACTAGTTCTCTCATAATCTCCTCTGGCGGTTTAAAACAACATAGACCAATTCTCAAGAGTTTATCATGTGAATGAATAAGTTTAAATTTCAAAAATTATACACGTGATTGGATAAATATAAATATTTTTCGGATAAATATGTACAAACATATATATATATATATATATATATATATATATATATATATATATATATATAGTCATGATTGATTGAGCTAGGGGCAGAAAATTTTGTTGCCTCAAAGTTTGATCTAGGTCGTTTAATTACAAAGATGACTCAATTCTATTCTTTTCACAAACAAAAAAAACACTAAACCCCTCCCCCAATGGCACTGGAGTGGTTGCATGGCCGTTGTGGGCCAACATAACTGTCTCCTATCAGATATGGTCGAGGGACGACCAGGTTCGATCATAATCGTAAAAATAGGAATCGGACATTGAATTGTATTTGAAGGGAGTCATTAAATTAGATCGATTCATAAAATATTGGACAAGAATCAATTTACTTAAATCGGTCAAAATCGCTCATTGATCTCCACACTGTCCCCCCCCACCCGCATCATTATAGAACATGTCATTAGACTATAATTAATTGTATTTTATTTTATTTTATTTTATTTTATATTTTTAGGATTTATTTTATTATTATTGACTCGAATAAGGAGCAAGTCAATTTTTATTACCTAAACTACCTCCTCATTCTTCTCCACACCCTACAGACCTTTTCCCATCCCCCGCTAGATCTCCTCCCCCTACGCTCCCCCGCCACCCGTCCACCACCCTGTCCCCCACTGCTAGCCGCTCGCTGCCTGCCACTACCCCACAGAGTCTCAGCCCATCCCGCCACAGTCCTCCCCTCCCACTCACCTCCTCCTTGCTTGAATCAGTCTGATTTTTGCCGTCGTCGACTCGGGGTGAGAATTGGTTCAGATCGGTCAATCTTTGGTCCGATTTTTGCCATAATGATTCGTCGTTATTTTGACTTGGTTTTCAACCTAACCGAGTAAAATCGATCAATTTGGAGTGGAATTGGCCGATTTTTGCAACTATGGGTTTGACAACAGCACCTTAAAAAAAATGTTGTGGCCACAGCCAAATCTAGTCGTCACGGGTTAGACCTGGTTGTCCCTCGGTTAGATTAGGCCAAGCTAGAGGAGGTCAAACTTGGCCTGCGATTGCCAGATTTGGTTGCGTCTTAAAAAAGATAGTTGGCAACTAGGTTCCTACCATAGTTGACCAGCAAGGCTTGGCCGCTAATGACGTCGACAATGGTCGGCCAGCCGTGGCAGGAACCTGGCCTACTCCGATGAAAGAAGGAATAATGAGGTATTTTTTATTTTTTTATCAAATATGAGGTCATCTTTATGATCGGACAATCTAGATTAGGAATGTGAACAAAAAATTCTACATACACTTGGCTTAGGGAAACTTTTTCCGTATATATATAGAAAAAAAGGCTCATGAAATGCAATACAGCCAAAGATGGCTGTATTATAATATGTTTTAATGGTACAAATTTAATGGTAAAAATTCATCTTCTACTATCCCGCTTTCTTTGCTTCGAGGCACACATCCCATGCGGCCGTGTCCTTCCTTCTCGACCATTATCGTTAACTCCTTGTCTTTTTTTCTTTTAGTAACCAACACACCAAGTCATTGGTGTTTTGTTCTAGATCGTGAATAGATTGATACCACTGCAAAAGGTAAGAAGATGTGGCAACCCCTCATAGTTGTGGCAACCCCTCATATGAGGTGTTCTGAATTCTGAAAGCCTACTAAGAGAAAGCAAGCTGAAGCATCTGTAAGGATGTAATTTCCAACATCATCTACTGACCAGTTCTTTGCAAAACTGTCTACTTTGTTTTTGAATCTAGCAATTACTTATATTATGAAGTTTGCACTGTAATAACCTGTTTCTTAACCTATTTAATCTGAATATTTTATAGGTGTCTAGCATTCTAACGCATAGTAATTCGTCAAGTTTTTATTTTGTAATTTATTTCTTAAGCTAGAAGCTTCCCTAATTGCAAGAATTGCTTGCTTAGTCATGTCAGAAACAATTTAGATAGTTGTTTCCTAACTAGAAGTAGTGTTATTAGTTTGACAAGTAGGAGAAAATCATGTACAAATACACGACTTTTTGCCATAAGACCGACCATTTCTGTTCAGTTTGTTTTGTGCCAATAAAACAGAATTTCTTCTCCAATTATCTGCAAATTTCTAATGCTATTTTCGATACTATTCTCCTTTTTCTTAATCGTTGCAAGATAATTATGTGTAATATATTCTCATACAGAAGGCGCAGTGCTGTATATAATTTCTATAAATTATCTATTAACTTTCTATCATAGACCCAGCCAGTGTGTGTGTGTGTGTGTTACTTCCATTGGATTAACGCAGGGTGTTATGATTCTTTAATTAAACACAATTCATATTTTATTTTTCATTCTCTAGCATCCCGTTATGCTAAAATTGAGGAAAGGCAAGTGCCATCAGTTAGAGTCAACGGTGAAGGGTTGGCTGGTCTCGCTGCTGCACGTTCTCTGCAAGATGCTTCCATTCAGGTAAAGTAGAAATGTGCATGGTTCAATTCGTTCAAAGTTCTTACTTATTTTTTGCTTTTGATATCAATCTTACGTTGTTTTTCTAATTTTCTTGATCTAGCGGACTAATCAATAAAAACTGCTTTAATTTTTAGGTGGTTCTTCTGGAATCACGAAATAGGCTTGAAGGCTGGGTGCACACAGACAATTCATTTGGATCTCCCGTTGATATGGAGGCATCCTGGTAGATAACTTGTTTTATGCACCCAATCTCATAGTCCTGCTCAATTATTTTTGTCCATTACTTTGTACGCTAACTCTGTGTGCCTGACAAGCTTGTATGATGTATGGTCTTGTCCATTCATGTTCAGGTTGCATGGTGTTTGCAAGGAGAATCCTCCGGCTCCTTTGATTGGGAAATTAGGACTTCCTCTTTATCGTACCAGTGGTGATAACTCGGTGTTGTACGATCATGTTCTTGAGAGGTAATTTGGCATCTCTGTTTCATTTTGTTCTGAGTTAGAGTTCTCTTTTGTTTGATAGCATAGACCAATGTTAAACATTACCAATAAATTCAATAATAAAATGGATGGAATTGTTAGTTGCTTATGTCTATCTCTTTTTAACTTTAATGTTTTTTGTAGGTATGCGCTTTTTGACAACAATGGTCGCCAAGTTTGTCAGGACCTCATAACCAAAGTAGGCGAAGCCTTTGAACAAATTCTGAAAGAGGCATGTTCTTTATTTAGACCCATCATCCAAACATATATTTGACTTAAGTTTACTGAGGTATAGTTGCTTTAGTATCTAGCATGGCTGTTATCACCTGATGTATTCAGACAGAGAAAATGAGGAATGAGCATAACAAAGATATGTCTATTGTCAAGGCCTTTTCGATTTATGCAGAGGCATCCAGACTTGAGGTATAAGTGTAACTTCTGATAAAGTTTGTCTCATTGGTTTTGCTGGTGTTCTTTTTCGCTCATGCTTATGTGCTTTCCTGCAGGCAAGAAGGTCATGCTAAAAAAGTTTTCAGTGGTACCTGTGTAGAATGGAGGGATGGTTTGCTGCAGATGCAGACACTATCTCACTCAGGGATGGGATCAGGTAAAATCTAATGTCCCCAGTGGTAGTGTTATTTTTTAGATTAATATTCTTTTTAGCATATGTACCTAGCATTGATTGTGAATTTAAGCTTTTGGCAAAATGCAGAGGAAGTACTGCTCCCTGGCGGCCATGGACTAATAATGGTGAGAAGATATCGCCGTGTCGTCAATACTCTTGCTAAAGGGCTTGATATCCGCCTTGGGCACAGGTATACGTAGTCATTTTACTTTTCATGTAAAACAGATCCACTTTGTAGGTTTCTTTTTGGTGAATAGGAATCTTTGTCTCACAATGTCTGAGTGGTTTCAAATTCTTTTACTGTTATATAGAATGTAGTGTTCTTAGTAGGTCAATGAAGCAGTATATGAAAATTTTGTAATATTCTTGAAGTTGTGACATCTACTATATCTCAAACTGCTGTATGATATCCTCAACAGCAGGGTGACCAAAATTTCCCGATATTATAATGGAGTGATGGTCACGGTGGATGGTGGGAAAGCATTTGCAGCAGATGCTGTTGTGGTTGCTGTTCCATTAGGAGTGCTCAAAGCCAAATCCATTCAATTCGAACCAAGGCTTCCCGGGTGGACAAAAGCAGCTATAGAAGAGCTGGCGCATCTACTACTTATGGCTGCACCCATTTCTTGAATCTTCACAAGGCGGCGGGCCATCCTGTCCTGGTATACATGCCCTCGGGTCACTTGGCTCATGATCTTGAGAATGTCTGATGAAGCTGCTGCCAGTTTTGCCTTCAAGCAGCTCAAACAGATTCTACCAAATGCGTCGGAGCCTGTATGTACCCACATTTCTTCATTGAGTACTCTTAATATGGTATTATTAGATTAATTTACCCTCTTGGACTGTGACTTGTGAACACCAAATTCTTAGTTTCATTCTTGGTCATTTTGTTTGGCGCAGATTCAGTACTTGGTGACTCGCCGGGGCACTGATGCGAATTCTCTGGGCTCCTACAGCTATGACAAGGTGGAAAACCCTCACGAGCTGTACGAGAGACTCCGAATACCGGCAGACAATATTTGCTTCGCCGGAGGCTTGCGACTAGCTTCGACTACCCGGGAACCGTGCATGGAGCCTTCTCCACCGGCCTGATGGCGGCCCAACACTGCAGGGTGAGAGTGTTGGGACATGATTATGAGGTGGGACCCTTAAATCCTGTCATGGGGGAGGAGCCCATGGCCGTTCCTCTCCTCATCTCTCGTATGTAGGCAGTCCAAATAAATCACGAGGAGAGGTGGTGCATTCACGTATGTTTTATTTTATGAGATATATATATATATATACAATTTTACTATGGTGCGCTGCCCTCTTTTGGTAGCGCACCATGCGGCGCCAAATCTGGGCCGTTGGATCGCGATCCAACGGCCCAGTGCACCCTGCCAAAATACACCACCCCCCCACCCACCGCCGCCCGCCCCTGTCGTCCGGCCGAGCCTCGCCGCGACCCATGCGGCCGACCCTCGCCCCAGCCCGCCCGCCCGCCGGCATCCCCGGCCCCCCTCGGCGGCGGCCCCCTCATCGGCCCACCCGCCCCCTGCCGCCCTCCCGCCCCAGCATCTGGCACGCCGCCCCCGGCCACCGCCCCCGCCCCCGGGGGGTGGTGGCGGATGGCGGTGGCGGGGGCGGCGGGCCGATGCAGGGGCAGGAGGGCGGCAGGGGCGGGTGGGCCGATGAGGGGGCCGCCGCCGAGGGGGGGCCGGGGATGCCGGCGGGCGGGCGGCGGGCCACAGGGGCAGGCGGCGGGATGCAGGGGCGGGCGGCGGGATGCAGGAGCGGGGTGGCGGGCCAGATGCAGGGGCCGCCGCCGAGGGGGGCCGGGGATGCCGGCGGGTGGGCTGGTGCGAGGGTCGGCCGCATGGGCCGCGGCGAGGCTCGGCAGGGGCGGGCGGCGGGTCAGGGGTGTTTTTTGACAAATTACTCCGAGCCGTTGGATCGCGATCCAACGACCCGATTTGGCGCCGCATGGTGCGCTGCCAAAAGAGGGCAGCGCACCATAGTGGCCCTCTATATATATATTGGTTTATATTTGTTTCATATTTATTTGTAATTTTCGTAATTAATAATTAGGGGTATTTTAGGAATTTTAATGTCTGAGGGGTTTTATGAGCTCTACAATAAATAGTTTTCCTTCCTGGTATTTTCAAGTTTCGATGAATTGAGAAAAGAACCACGGTTTATTTTATCGACTCTCTCTTAGTTTTTAGTTTAATCCTTTTCTACTGTTGCAACTTGCATCAAGAGCCAGTTAATGAACTTTGTCAACAATGGAGCTTGTTTGAATTTATATGATGATGTGTTTGGAGCACTAGCTTCAGATTGAAAACAGTTAATATTATCTAGTTTGGACTTGTTTATAGTGTTGGTTTCTATGTTGTTTAATATCTACGTTAATAAGCTGGTGAATCAATCCAAGAGAAGGAAAAAGCTCTAATTTTCGATTTTGATTTCCAAACTGGCATTCGGACACAATTGAGCAACTGTTGTCATAATCACTTATCCATTAATTATGCCAGTATAATTGTGCGAATTTAACTACACCTAGGCAAAACACCATCATCCATATGAAGCGTTTCAGAAGCCTTCTTCGAGGTCGACGTCAGGAGACCTTGGAAGCAATTTCGCCTTGATCGGCTCTTACCAGTTCAGTGAATTGCAGTTGAAGACGGCCCAGTTGGCGATTGTCGAGGATGAGGTGAGAACAAACCCAGAAGCAAAGATCAACATGTATCAGGCGCATAAGCACGTACCCAGTAACAAACGAATGTTACGAGCATGACCTGCATTAGTAGCTCAGCCAGCTTCTGCCCTTGTCAGTCCATCTGCACAGCATCGTGCATGTGTAAAAAGATAGATCACAGATGAGAAAGCCCATGGTAGAGTGAAAAACTGCAAAAATGTACAATTAATAACATCTATCCCATTGCAATTTGAAACAAGTTTTGTTGTAACTGCAAAAAGTTTTGGTGTAAATTACGAGTTATAAGACGATTTAGCTGGGCTCAAATTGACATAAATCTTTTAAGATTCACACAAATTATTGTGAAGTCGAGGAGATTAGGCGGTAGTCTTTGTGGGGAGGAATCGATCAAACCTCTCTGAAGGAGCGACGAAGACGAAACAGCGGTCGGATGGGCGAGGGAGGGGGTCAGTTGGGGATGGATAAAATACGAGCGCAGGTTGGGCCGTCCGATCACGAAGATCGGACGGTCCAGATTTTATCTTCTCAAAAAAACCTGCCCCCCCGGTGTAAGTAGGTGGCAAACAGCAAGCGGTCGGCCAGTCGCCGGACGTCGGGAGATAGCACCGGAGACGGCTTTTCTTTTTCTTCTCTATCATACCTTTGAAGGTAATATTCTCGGTTCTAGGCAATAACTAAATTTTGATTAGCTACAGAAAGATCCAATTTTTAATGCTTTTAATGGTGAAAATTTTCAATTTTACGTTTGCCGATAAGCCTACGTTGTTGACCTTTTTCTTCTTTTCTTCTTTTTTCCCTTTTTTGTATAGGTTTCATATACTACATACTGTTGTTCATCATTGTTGGAAGCTCGTCTTGAATTATATAAGATATCGCTTTTTTAAAAAAAAACTATGGGCATCACTTGCTGCTCCCAATTGCTGATGGAAAGTTAAAGTTAAATAATCGATATTAGGACTACTGCAGCTTTTCGTATCACCACAATTAATCATCGATATTTTTATCCATGTTAAATTTCCAAAAGAACTACCAAAATCACGCATTGGTGAAGTTTCTATTGTATTCTGACTTCCCACAAGGAAAGACGACATCAAGTTGAACCAATTTTTTGTTTTTTTCTACAATTGAACCGTCAATGTTTTAATGAAAATACAATTTATGAATAGTCATTGGATGAATAATCAGTTTTCTACTTTATTTCACAGCATATGTTTTTGCAGCAAGTATGTGTTTTCGATAGGTCCATGAATGAGATTTGCAAAAAGGTGCTTGTGGAATGGATACTGATCTGGAGGATGGTTCCACGTTGCTTGTTGAATCCGTGGCTTGGCCTTTGCCTGATCCTTTTGTTAAATTTCTCAATGAGAATGGACTTGATCCTTCAATTTACTCTGCCGCAG
Source organism: Piper betle (assembly GCA_033002965.1). NCBI lineage: Eukaryota > Viridiplantae > Streptophyta > Magnoliopsida > Piperales > Piperaceae > Piper > Piper betle. Next base: position 39,455 of record JAURVB010011405.1, on the reverse strand, counting down.
ACTCGATCCCTCGCTATTTGAGGTAATATAGTTATTTCTCTGTAATTGTATCCTTTCTGTGTTCACAGTGTCATTGTTGATGTTACATATGTTTTTCGGAAGGTTAAAGCCAGGCTGTGAAAATCAGCTGCAAGAAATCGAAATGGAACTGAGCTGTAGGCTTGTGAAGGTTGGTTGGTTGCCTGGTTTCTATTCGATACCCCCCAATGTGCAAATTGCTGGGTTGAAGGCATATCGGGAAGGGAAGGTAAGAAAATGACTTCATTCTAATGGGATGATAGATAGATGTTTTGCAGCCCAACCACACATTTCTATCTATGTAGGTCACTAATTTTTTGTCTCTTTCTCGAGCATGTTGTACCATGGTTAAGGACTCCCCCTTCATATGCTGTTAAGTAGTCAGTGGATGGTATTGTTTTTGCATTTTTTTAATCAAATTTCTTTGCAGAACTAAAGTAAGTGTATGTGTAATTCCCAGAATCTATTGATATGATGCACATCACTGTTTTTGGTTGAATCTGTGTTTGGCTAGAAATATGAACACTGTGTATTAGTGATGCTCCTGTGTGTTGGACAATTTAGCAACTTCGAATGTTCTTGTTACTAGTCCATGAAGATTGGATTAGCTTTATGGGTTGAATATTTTAAGATGATCAGAGCCTTAATTGAACTCCTTGTTTTGATACAATTTATTTTTGGTTTATGTGATTGTATTTACTTATTTATCATAACTAAATGTCTCTTGACACAACTTTAGATCTATGGAATAGATGCAGCCTCTGGAGCTGCTGTTTTGGCGTTGGGTGTCTCTGCTGGAGATCACATTCTTGATCTTTGTGCAGCTCCAGGTAAATACTTGCTAGTACACTTTCATAAACGCTATGATATTAAACAAGGGAGACAAAAGAATAAAACGCTGTTCATTTTGAAACCTTTTAGGAGCCAAACTGTGCATGCTCTTGGACCTTATTGCCAATTCAGGTTCAGTGACTGGAGTAGATGTTGCAAGACATCGTTTGGCAGCCTGTAGAACAATGATACAGAAATATTCTGTCGGAAATCACTGCAGACTCTTTGTTGCTGATGGCACCACCTTTTCTTTGCTGCCTATTAGGAAGCACATGGATGTAAATTTCAGGAAAATATCAGGTACAGATCTCTCTTTTGTACTATGTTATTGTCTTTCTGCTGTCTTTCGCTCTCCACAGCTGGTCACATGTCTAGGTTTTTTTCCAGCTGACAGTTTAGATGAATGCCCATCCAGCAACACAGATGATATATTTATGGAGTGGAAAAAATTGAGGAAATTATGGCATCGAAGGAAGAAAATTAGTAAGTCTGGGAGTTCTTTGACTTTGGATTCTGCCAAGTCTGCCGAGCTAATATTTTATGGAAGACACTCTGGGGTGGTTGGTCTGAGAAGAACAGATTTATCCCAGGCAGAACATGTTGGCAACGCCTCTGAGTTTGGTTATGATAAGGTATAAGCTTTTATCTTCTAAAATAGAAAGAATATTTTTTGTCCATTTTTATGATAAAAATACAATTTATGTGTTTGTTTGACGTTTTATACTTTACTGCTCTACTTATGTTATTTCACTTTCTTCTCCATTTCCTAAATTTCTTGTTCCGTCATGTTCATAAATTGGCTTTTTTATCTTGTCTAGGTACTTGTGGATGCTGAATGTACTCATGATGGATCATTTAGGCACGTAAAAAAATTTGAAAATTGGGGTTGGGCATCCATTCAAAGACGAGTTCTTGATGCACAACGGACAGACACATTGAGCGAGCTTCAGGTTTTATTTGAAATATATTCTTGGCAATAAAATGCATCATCATTGGTTACAACGCCTTGATAACTAATCATAAGGATTCTGTTTAACTTCTTGAGATGTTGTGCTGCATCTTTCGCAGGTCAACCAATTGCCTAAAATTTTAGAGAGTCAAACCAAAGCTGTATTTCCTCTTTACTTGTATTTATTGCTGTTAATGTGTAGATACTTTACTGCTTTAAGGTTATTAGAAGCCACCATGATATGTTACTTGAAATCATTTGTGTGTTTCAGTGAATGTCATTGTTGGACAATGGTCTGATGTGTTCGAAGAATTTTATTGGTTAAAGGCTAATAAATTTATAATTTGTAGTATCAACTTCTGAAGAATGGATTCAGGTTATTGAGGGTTGGCGGATCACTTGTGTATAGCACTTGCAGGTACAATATAAGAGATTATGTCTTCTCAAATTGCAGTCCTGTCACTTATGATTAATTAGGTCTGAATATGACAGTCATGGACTCATGATCGCATGTGTATCTAATGTGCTTTGTTCCTTTGGAAATCATTTTTTTCTTTCTTGAATAATTGATTCACTAGTTTAACTATTACAGATGCTGTGGAGACAAGGTTGATTCCTTGAATTATTCAGTTGAGTATGTTAAAACAAAATTTCATTATTTGTGTTCTTTTTGTGTTCCTGGACAGTTTAACAGTTGCCCAGAATGAGGACATAGTGGACCGGTTTCTTTCAGAAATTTCCTCAGCAGGTAAATTGCTCTTATAAGTTCTAAAACTTGTCTTAAAATGGTTATCTTAAACGTCTTTTGTTACATTACTTCAGTACAAGTGAATGAATATTCATCATATCATCCGCTTTTCCCCAATTATTTGGGTCAAGGAAACAGATCTTGTTTCTCTATTTTTTTCAATCATGAATCAAATCCATACATGAGTCATATAGTTTGATACTATTTCTTATGGCTCTCTTCCAAGTACGGACCTAATATTTTCTTCAAACCAAAAATTGAGATACTATATTTTTTTTTCAGAGTTGTGTCCAGGAGTTAGTTAGTCAACTTTTAACATTACCTTGAAAAAACATTATCTGTTACGAGCAAAGGGATACTATGTTCAACAAATTTTTAAACCATTCTTTCTTGTTTTCGTCAAGCATTCTTTTAACTAGCTAATAAACTTTCCTAGCCTCATCATTTAACTTATATGGCGAGCACATCCTTATTGTTGATAAAAATATGAATGCAAACAAACAATTGGCTATTGGTGTAGAAGTCCTTTGATGTGTGCCTTGCGGCCAAGCATTGGGAAAGAGCTGAAATTTGTACATTCTACAATAGTACAATTGGTGATCATCTTTTGAGAAGCAGATTATATAAAAATGCGTATGAACTTATGTATTTTGACAATATTGTGTTTGCAAGAGACAGGACATGTATTTTCATGCTCATTTTTATTAATATTTTTGAAGTTAACCATTTGTCATTGCTTCGTTGCCGATCCTGTTTAGCCAAACGTCACAAAAATTCATTGAAGCTGGATTTGTCATTTTTCTGCAATTTGCATGCTGCATCAATTGCTTAAATTTGAGCCATTTTCATGTGCAGAGCTGCAAGAGATTGAAGTTGCAAAGGATTGGCCTTGCCGGGGTGGTAGGATTCCTAAGACATTGCGCTTTGATCCCTTAACATCCCAAACCAGTGGACTTTTTGTGGCAAAATTTTTGAAAGTAACTAGTTGTGTTAAGTGACATAAATAGTTGTGTATTTGTCTTTTCCAAATGAAACGATAGATGTCATTACTTGATAATTATCTTGAGCTCTATTGTTCACCTTTCTGCATGAGCCAGCTGGCTTCTCAACTTGTTTACTGAATTGCATCTCTCCACGTCACAGTAGGCTTGGGGGAAGGATACAGACAGCCTTTTACGTTGAATTCTAAAAGAAAGTTAATAGGGTTTTAGACATTCATTTGTTCTTCGAACCACTGAGAAGCAAGGATGGCGGCTTTTATATTCGAGGACCATAATTTGTAAATAACTGTCACAACATTGGCAGCTGTCCCAGACTCCCAGCAGGCAACAGTCATTTGGCTTGTATACTTTGGAGTCAATTTACTATCACAAACTCACGTGATAGAACCTTGCAGGAAAGCTGGAGATATACTGACGGGAAATTTTATTATTAGATTGAATTGATTTAATCTTATTATTGATATATTTTTGGGGGTGGAAGTGAAGGTTTTATGCAAGTGTTGTACTTTATAGTTTAATCTAGCTGTAAGGAAGCAGGTGGACATTTTTCCAGATTTATTACAGGATAACTGACTTCTTTTTGGTTCATGCTTGAGAATTATGTGGGAACCAATATTTGACTTAAAACTAGATGCCTCATTTTTCAAGGTTCCTGTTTCTCCCAAACTAACCTTGTTCTGCTGTGGGCAATTATTGATGGTAAAATCCCCATCTTCTCTCAGCCAAAGTCTGTTATTGGCGTATGCTATAGTTCTGCAATCCGGTACGTTGACAAAAATCATCATTACGCATTTACTTTTCTTGATTATTGCATATTATGAATGCTATCTTCTTTAGAGACTTGATTCATGGCTGGTTTAAATCGTGTTATTTTTTAAATAATTCCTTCTGTACTCCTCTTTCACAATTTTTAATTATGATTAACTATATCTGACTCTAATGGCATTTTCTCTTCCTTGACTTTCTGTTTATATGGTCGCATCATTGATTTGCAAAACAGATTAGTGTTGGCTTCTAGTGCCGAAGTTATAGAGGTGTAGCTGGCGAAAGAGTCTGACCTGTGAGTTGTGACAAGACAAAATTTGATTAATATAGAAAGCAGATTTGTGATCTCGATGCATTAGTTGACTCGGTAGCAAATCTTATCTTTAAGTACTTTAGGAAAAGCTTGTTATATACAATTGGATATTTTAATCATAGCTGTGGACTTGGAATCCCATTATGTAGAAATACTGCTTTACAAACTACCTTTATTGTTGGAGTGATCTTCGTCCAACATGGCTGTAGCTACTGCGTTTGATTATTCTGTTTCATATGTTTGTAGAGCTTTTGATTATGGTCCTTGATCAGAATCATGGCTATAGCTTTTACTGATGCCATATAAAGCACCAAATACCCAGTTAATAGTTATGGTTTTAAAAGTTAGTAGGAGAGATAGAAAATCACTAATTGCCCGAGAGAACAGAGAATCACTTTATTTTTGTTTATCTGTCTAGTTTGCCCGTTTCTATTCCAGTAGTTTCTGTAGTATTGTGAAACAATTGTGCAGTGATCCTACCTAAGCAGTGATGGGTACGTATTGATGGCAATTATCAGCTAGTTTTCGTTGACTCATTCAGCAATTGGTCTAAGTAATTGGGATTAAGATCTAAAATTTCCATCGTCTTCTGCAGGACTTCGAGGCAGGAGTGTGTGTCACTTGCTTGAGGTGAAACTGTGCTCGGCTTACAATTACTTGAGTAATAGGCAAAACCATTCACTAGGTTGTCGACGACACGACCGCTTGAAGCACAAAAGATGACACTTCTGGCCCCTGTAACCGAGAAGAAATCAGAATATCCCAAATCACCAAATCTACTTTGATTGTGAAATGCCAACTGCACGAAGAAATTTATCGTCGTCTATGGAATAGACAGTTAAGGTAAGAATCAGTTCTTGTTCTTTACCTTCGGCTGGGTCAAAGGTCCAAAATGACTTCCGACCGCGAAAATCTGGAATCTAAGACGGAAAAGACTTGAACTCAGCACAATTTGATGGTTCCAATCTTATCTAGTTTTTTGACAAATTCGATAAGTAGGGGAGAATTTAGCTTATTATTCCTTTAAATATTACCAGATTGGTGGTGACAACTCCTGGATGCACGGCCACACAGTGGATGCAGCTCCCTGTCATCTCAAGGAGCTTACCAGCTAGTGCCTTTAGAAACATAAGCTGTATCAAATTAAAAATGAACACCTTGCGATTATTTTTAATGCATCAAATCCCTGTCAATGGTTGTTTGATTATACAATAATAATAATTGATTGGGGAGAGGGAAAGTGAGATTTTGATTGATTTATGTCATATGTAAAAGACTTACGTGAGCTAACTTGCTAGCACCGTAGCTTATTAGTGAGTTGAATTTGGATGGTTCGATTCTAGCATTCCAGTGCCTTGGGTCCACCACCGCACAATGGTGTGCCTGATTATATCAGCCATGACAACAGGTTAGAACTTCAAACCGCTAATTCAAATCTATATATGTATGTATGATATGATAGAGTGCTCGAATTAAAAATAATATGATGGGAGCTATGAGGTCCTTAATGGGGAGGGTGAGAATAAAAATATGTATAGGTACCACGGAGTTGACATTGATAACGCGGGAGAGGGGAACTCGTAGCAACGACGGCAAGAGGAGGAGAGTCAACAATGCCGGAGCAACGTGATTCACCTGCAAGTGCTGCTCTATGCCGTCGCTTGAATACGTCTGCTGCTCTGCCAAATTCAACTCATCCACTCATATATTAGTTACCCAACGTATAGCCCGGATAAATGAATAGGCATAGCTAGTTATGTGTATTAAATATTATCATTTTTATATGTTGATTGGTTTTGGTTAGTCAGGCCAGTTAATCCCTTAGTTTGTGGGCAAGATTTCCGGCTAACATGCAGCTTGATCAAATTGAAAATCATGCACGCATGTGAAAATTGTTGTGTCAAGCCAGCTAAAATCCTTCAGTTCTGGGTTTTGCATTCAAGTTAATGACCCGGACGTGCATCATAATTAGAAATTAACTCATGCATCATACTCACGTGATATTTTAATATACTGAGATACAAGATGAGGATATATAAAATTGATGAAACGAGGGATTTATAAAAACAAAAATGAATATATAACAGACCGCCCAAGAGTAGGACGCCGGCGTTGTTGACGAGGACATGCAAAGGCCTCTGCTGCCGTTCCCACTCCGCCGCAAAGCTCCGAACGGAGGCGAGAGAGAGCAGGTCCAGAGCCATCACCTGTCCAAGCAAGATGAAATTGTTATAAGTGCAAGATGATACTAATATTCAGTTAACTAATAACCATGTACATATACATGTAATGCTCTTTTTGATGCGAATTACCTCAACATTGAGGGCCTTGCTATTGAGGGTCTCCTTTGCCACCCCAATGCAATCTCCTTGGCCGCCTTGGTGTTCCTGCATGCCAGTATGACGTGGGCTCCGGCCATGGCTAGCTCTCTGCGTTGTTACAACACCGTAACGGCACACTAGTTTCACTTACCCGGCCTTTTGATATATTATCAACACATTCAATATTTCTGATTAATTGAATGAAGGAGAATGTAGCCAGCTTATACTATCTCATGTGATTATAGTATGCCACTTAAAATCAAGATTACAGTTCTTCAACAGTTTCACAACTTAGCACTAGTACTCCCATATGTGTGTGTATATATAGGGCTTACTACTTTCTCAACCTTAGCAAAAACTTATGATGATTTGCGAGACATGATAATTGAGAGGGCTGTATACGCTAGCATCTTGGATAGGTTTGCTTGTGGACCTTGGCCTGGCTGACCAAGTATGTAGCATGGTTAATGTTATGGATAGATATTGGGGTATTCATGACCATGGTAGTGTGAAAGGGAGAGAGAGAGATTGGAGATGGTACCTGGCAGTGTGAAGGCCTATTCCATTGGTGGCACCTGTGACAACAATGGAGAGGCCGGTGAGTTGGCTGGGTAGCAGGAGGGAAGGAGGAAGATGGCATGTCAACAGCTTCTGGCTCACTGCATCCTTTACTATCTCCCACACCCCTCTCACCCAAGCTCTCCTCTCCATCTTTTTGTTTCTACTTATCTCTCTCTATCCCTCTCTCGCTCTGGGGAGCTTGCAAACAGCTTGATCAGATGCTTTCATGGAAGTAGTGTTCTTTCAATCCTATTTAACATCCTGCCATGGCCACTGCCGTTGCAGAGATATAGGTGGTGCCGGTGGGTCCGCCCATTGCAACTTCTTTCCCCTCACCACCATAACTATAAATGAAATCGGTCCCACCAAGTAATTTAGAAAGCAGGTCAATCATATGTTGTAAAGAAATGCAGGCGAATGCAAACCACTTAATATTATTTTTTTCTTCCATGTTGTTCTGGTGGACTTTATAAATTAATTATCCTTTTTATAATTAATTGAATTGAAGGAAAACTAATTTGGAGGAGGTTTCTCGGCAAGTCTAATGAATTTAGTATTCAATACTAATTGGTACATGAGTGTTCTGATGTCTATTTCATGCTTATTCATATCATACATTTTCTATAAATTTTTTTCTTTTAAGCTCATCCCTTGTCGCAATGAATTGGCGATAATCTTTGTGCATATTCTACCTTCTCGATCGTATACGAATTATATTTTTTGATGGTTTTTAATATTTTCTTATTTATCTGTAACAGCCAGTGACTTCGGATGAGCATGATACATAAACACCCGTAACAAATAACCATACTTTCATAGGAGAACAGTTTTTATAAACCTCTTTATCGTGACAAAAAATTGTGTAAACGTACGCGGATAGCAGACAAGAGTATTTATTAATTTATTATTTATAAACTAAAAGCGCATATATTGCGACAGTGTACACAAAAACGCCAGTTGCACCCACTTTCTTAGTTCTTACATTTCTGCCAAGTAACTCATGTTCAAAATTACGTGTTATGCCATGGTTTTTTCTCATTATGATGTCCTTCCTCCTCTATGTATTATACATTTGTTTGATTATTTTGTGGCATAATGATATCCTGGATACATTCGCCGAGAATTTGGTATTGGGCAGCAACAAAAAAACAAAGCCACATCCTAGTTCTGGTTGTTTAGTTATAATCAACTTGTGAATTTTATCATTTGAATAATTAATTAAATAAAACTTGTAAACTGTCACTGGTAGATGACATCTGTAAACTGCTCATAACCCTCAAATCCACATATAGATGACAACTTGGTGTTTAAAATAAAACCAGTGCTGTACATTATAAGTCATACTATATATACCTGTATTCTTAGATATGTCAGCTTTTTGTGGATGGGCTGCAGTCTGCATAGAATGAATCAAACCTTGTCCGCCTGTTCTATACGTTGGAGGGCAAGTATGGTTGAATCTTAAAGACTATATTAATTTAGTTATTTGATGGCACGAGAGCTTTCTATAACTACAATTTCTGAGCAGCTTTTTGCGAACAAACTATGTTGTTTGGAGGTTAAAATATCAAGCTAAAGTTTTTGTGGATTGGGTTCTCAAGACTCGGAAGGAGGGAGAACGCTTTTTGTCTCCTTTGAAGCTGCTCTAAGTTGTGTACATGCTTCCTCGCGTACCGGTGTTCTGTTTTTCTTGTCTGGGTTTGTCCCCTATGAGGCCTTGACAAACTTAAATACGAGGGAACACTCCTTGCAAAACAAGGACATGAACTGACTTCTCCCAACCGACTTCGATCGATAAGCTTCTTGCCATCATCCTCACCAACATGTTAAACATGTTCATGTGTTTTGTAACCCCTGTGACATCCTTGCTCCACTGCTTAATTAAAAGCCAATTTTCCTTAAACTACAAGGGCCTTCTACTAATGGTTAAGAGATCTCAAGTGGAAGTGGAAGTGGAAGAACAATATTGTGCAACATTAATGGATTTTTATCATCTAACTACTACGTAAAACAATCAGCTGGAATTTGTAGAACGACACTTCAAAAAACAGACAAAAGAGAGCTTGGATAGATGTGCACTAATTTATGTCCATACGTATCCATCCAGAAGATAGATTGATTACCATCGATTCTTTGATAAATGTATTTATTCAGAAAGAACGTGATACAGCATATTCTTAGGAACACAACAGTGTATCGACATTCATGCCATCACAACCTTTTTCTCGTTCCCAAGATGAACAGTCTCAGCTCCCAACATATGTTTCAAGATCTTTGAAGGGGTACACTTCACACACCGACCAACAATACTTTTACCTCTAGTTATGCCTAATATCAGGTTTTGGGCTCATTAAACAGCTGCCCTTTTGTCCAATTCCTTTGTCATACTCCTAACTACTTCATACCCAAACAAGTTGTCTCTTGCTGCTTGGAGACTTTCGACAGGGATTCTTCGTCCATTTATATGTTTGGAACTTGTGTTATATATAAATTGCATAATAACTTGCACATAACTAGTTCCTTCTTTTGATGAAGTCACAAATTAAGATGAAGTTTGAGCAAAGATCAAGTCCTGTTGCTGGCCAGGCCTTGATTCAAGTCCAGCACTTCTTTATCCACAGATCACACAAGTAGCAGTGATACAAGTCATGGCTGTTTCTTATCTTGTTCATATACTTCATAGACACTGATAGAACGGAGGCAAGGGTGGGGACTAGGAGAAATAGTTTGTCTTGTCTGATAAATGTTGGAACTAAAAGTTGGGTAAGGTTTATTAGATTGATTAGATTGGTGTCCTTGGCTGGTGTGGGCAAGATATTCAAAGCAGGATCTCATCTTGTTGTCTTCTATGACGACCATGACGAATATGTGCAGCGTTTCATGTCTCTCGTTCTTAACTCTTTCCTCTCCCAGTTGTCCCCAACCACATTCAGGTCGATAGCAGCTTTTTGTAAGAATGAGGGACCCTTCTAGTCCCTCCAGCAGGCATTCATGTTTGAAAACAATGTGCATCATCCATCCCAGTGCACCTTCGAATTAACGAGTTAGTCACTACTCACAAATGGTGAAAATGTGCTCGCTCGTTTCTACAGGCTTCTAGTTGAAGAAGACAAATCATGTAAAATGGATAGCAAAGCATGCAATCTAATTAATGAGGTGCGGGTATTGAAGCAGACAAATAAGAAGAGCACTTCCGTGGGGACCTGTCGGAATGTTGTCTTTCTTTGCTATAGTGTAGGGTAGTCCTATAAATCTAATATATATTAAATTAAAATTTAATACATTATTGAGAATATATTTATAATTTTAATTTTGATTAGTTATTTTCAATAAAATAATTAGGCCCATTAATTTATATTTATTTAATTATTACAAATAATATCAGAGGTAAACTAAGACCCTCACTTACTGAGACTTCTTATTCCCTCAACGCGTGTATATATATATATATAGAAATAAATCTTCCTGTACTGCAGCACAGCCATCTTGGCTGTGCTGCAGTATGATCTTGGCCGTTGGATTAGCATCCAACGGCCAAGATCTAAAAGAAAAAAAGGGGGGGCGGCGCCGCCGCAGCAGTGACGGCGGAGGGGCGGGAAGGCTGCCCGGCCACGGCGACGGCCGGGGGCGCCGGCGACAGGGGACGGGGGGCGCGGCGCGGCGGGGTGGCGGGCGGAGGCCGAGGGGGGCGCGGCGGGGTGGCGGGCGGGGGCCGAGGGGGCGCGGCGGGGGCCGGGGGCGCGGGCAGGGTGGCGGCGGGGGCCGAGTGGGGTGCGTCGGGGGCCGGGGCGCGGGCAGGGTGGCGGCCGGGGCCGAGTGGGGGCGCGTCGGGGTGGCGGGCGGGGACGGGGGGCGTCGCGGCGGGGTGGCGGGCGGGGGTGGCGAGCGGGGTACGGGGGGGGCCGTCGCGGCGGGGTGGCGGGCGGGGGCCGAGGGGGCGCGGCGGGGTGGCCGGTGGGGGCCGAGGGGGGCAGGGCAGGGTGGCGGCGGGGGCCGAGGTGGGGCGCGGCGGGGTGGCGGGCGGGGATGGGCGGCGGTGGTGTCGCCCGGCGGCGGGCGCGGCAGGGGAAGACCCGGGGCGGCTAGATCCGCCGCCCCGTCGCCTGGCGGATACGTCGCCGCCCCGACGGGGCGGCGACGGCCGGGGTAGGGGGTGGCATCGCGTCGGCCGGGGTGGCGGTGACGCGTCGGCCGGCGGCGGCGGCGCTGCCGGAAAATTTTTTTTTTGATAGGGGCATGTTTCAGCCGTTGGATTTGATCCAACGGCTGAAACACTGCAGCACAGCCATCTTGGCTGTGCTGCAGTACAGCAAATCCTCCCTCATATATATATATATATATATATATATATATATATATATAAGGTGTATTCACCTTCACCATATATACAACATACCTCATCAGTGAAAATATTAGGCTTCTAGCTGGGTGAAGATGACAAAATAAGTAAAATAGAGGACTTATCTGTTTGTTATAATCTAGGGTCTCCAATGTTAGCTCTTGCAAATAATTAGTTTTATATTAAATATTTATCGGGATAAGATTCTTAGTAAAGGTGTTCTCATGACCTTCACTTTGATTAACCTTTACGTGAAGTCATTACAAATAATATTCACACTAATTCAGGACTGTGTTAAATAATGGGATAATACCAAAATAAGCACATGAGCTACAAATAAACTTAGGTTGAGTCATTACATCCACTCTGAATGCATATACGTTTCATTGGTTAGAGTTTTAACTTTAAACCTGATTATCATCCAATTAGGAAATTACTCAATTGTATGTCTTTGGGTTTGGCCCTCGATTTGGTCGGGCCAATAGTTGTCGTCTCGACACAAAATGACGTTGTTCGTCTAATTGCTTATAACTTATTCTTAAATGGTGGTTCGTTGTATATTCTAAAAAATTGGAAGACGGAAACGAATGAGGAATAATTGCAGGCTAAACTGTTAATTGGTGGAGCGAACAAGAGATTTAAAAATATAAGAAATTAAATGAGGCATTGCAAGAAAAAGAATCGTTTTTATGCAGGGATTGTATATACCGGTCTGATTGTTGGCCCAACAAATTGTGGAGATTTGGATTTCGGGTTGTAAATTCAGCCCATTTATGTAGCCCTACTTCTCTACCCAACTAGCCCACCCCCCAAACCCAGTAGAGGTAGTGGGCTAGATAAATGGGCCAAATGCGTACTCCGCCCAAGTTCTTGGATCGTAAGTGGGCCTTTTACTTGAAATCTTCATGCTGTGCAATTACGTTGGCCCGTTTTGCGTCCGATCTCGTAATTTTTAGCTTTTAACACCTTAAAAAATGTAACCACAATTATGCCAAGTCACCATGTTTTAAGCTTTTCTAATTACCACGTTATTAGTGTATTACTACTTTTTAATTGTCATATTAAAAAAATAAGGAACCTCAATTGAAAATCGTTCATCCTTGTTTTTAATTATTGTCATTTTTTTAATTGTTGAGTAATTAGTCATCCTTTGCAGGTTAAGTTACTCAACCTTTGCAGGTTAAGTTACTCAACCTTTGCATTATTTTCTATTGTGATTTCACTTTCTCTGGGCACATACGGTGCAGTACTCATCTGGAGGAGGTGTCTACCAATAATTGAATTAGGCAAAATAAAACAACTCCTATATATTCACCGCTAACACTTGTCTTCTAGTGTGTGAATGACTACTGGGTATTATATTTGTTTATAACTTTGCTACACAGTTCCGGTCTCCCCTTCCTAATTCCCTTTGTGAGCCACATCTCTCGCGCAGCCCTTTCTCTTTCACTTGTTCGGCTTTTTTATTTCGGAATGATAGTAATTAACTAACTCTAATTGTTCGGCTTCCCAACTCTTGCCCAGGCGTGGACGTACGACTGACTTCATTAGCTACTTTATTGATTTCAATGAGAGTTTATACTTAGACAATAAGGGGGTGAAGTGACATGGTATTGGTATACTATGAAATGAAATAAATTATCTTTTAGAGTTGTGGATTTTTTATATTCATAAAATAAGGTTCTTTCATTAATTGATGAAAGGAAAGCCCAGTCCAGGTCTTGGCCAATCAGGTTAAAGAGCTGATGGAAGTAGCAACACTAATTAAGTCCATGCCTTCTCCTCTCTTATCCTTTTTCCAGTTCAACAGTTTGCTTGTTCTTTTGTAGTAATAAAAAACACCTTTCTTTCTTTTAAAAAATAATTAAAATAATTGTTAAAGAGCTTTGCGGTAGAACTTATTATTTTATTTTAAAATGGTCCGGACACTCTTTTTTTAATTAGTTAAGATAATTATAATTATTTCAATTAATTCCAATATCTTTCCATTTTCTCTCATTATTTTTATTCTTTCGAACCTAACCTACAAGGATAATTCAAAATTTCAATTAAATTTTTATCGGGGTTTTGTAATACTGAGTCAAATCGAAATTAATTATATTATTTGTGAAAAAAATTTATTTACAACTGAAAATAATTAAAAAAAGTTATAAATATATTTAAGAGCTAATCTAATGTCTACACAAAGTCATCGACACGGCATTAGGCAGTAATCCCTTCCTTCTCCAAAGTCCAAAACCTCCTCCCTCTCTTTTCTACGACCTCTTTCCGCCCTTTCCAGAGCCGTCTGCGCCCCGATTCTTCCATCGGCGTCGAAAAAGGAAGGGACCATCATCAATACCCCATGATTCCTCGTATCGGTACCTAGATCCGTATCTGATCCGAATCTCCGACGACGAAGAATGGCGCGACACCTCCCAATCTCTTCTCTTTCTCTGCCGCCGCCCCGCTCCGCCTTCTTCTCCTACCGTCGCTGATCTCTACGGCGGTTTTTCGCGCTCCTGTGTAGATCCGGCGGGGGTTTTTGCGCTTACTTTGCGAGACTAACTGCTGGAAGGAAGATGAGTGTGGAGAAGTCCCAGGTGTGGCAGCCCTGCAAGAAGAAGCGCGACGATCACTTGGAGGATTGATAGCGATGAATGTATTCTGGGTGTACTGATTGAGGGGTTTCTGAAGGGAAGGGGTGAGAAAGTTTTGATCTTTGCAGCGGGCGGGTGCGGAGAAGGGGCGGTGGAAGGATGAGGAGCGGTGGGAGCAGCAGCGGCACGGGGCGGACGAGGGTCGGGAAGTACGAGCTGGGGAGGACGCTTGGGGAGGGGACATTTGCTAAGGTGAAGTTCGCGCGCCATGTTGAGACGGGGGAGACTGTGGCAATCAAGATTCTCGACAAGGAGAAAATTCTTCGCCACAAGATGATCGGCCAAGTAAGGAGCTTTGATTGGCTTTCGTTTTTTTTTGTTTCTTTATTTTGTTCCAATCATGAGTTTGACTCGGATTTGCTTACTGATACCTTGTCTTCCTTTTGGGTTAAGCAGATCAAACGGGAAATCTCCACTGTGAAATTGGTTAAACACCCGAATGTTATAGGGATGCACGAGGTATGCATTGTGGATTGGATTATATTATTTCTGCTTGAATCCAGGTTTTCTGGATTATATATTATTTTCTGCTTGAATACAAGCTTTTCTGGTCTTATGTTGATAGCATTGTAGATTCTAGGATTGTTGGCTATATTTATACATCCTTTTTTTATATAAAAAACATTGTTATCTTTCTAGGTAATGGCGAGCAAGACGAAGATATATATAGTACTAGAGTTAGTGACGGGTGGAGAGCTGTTTGGCAAAGTTGTAAGATTGCACAGACTATGAAACTTCGTTCTTTCAATAAGCCTTCTTTGTGTGCCTAAGATTCCACTGAATGTTTTCTGTTTCAGGCAAGTAGAGGGAGGTTGAGAGAAGATGAGGCAAGAAACTATTTTCAGCAACTCATAAATGCTGTGGATTACTGTCACAGCAGGGGCGTTTTTCACCGGGATCTGAAGGTGGAGAATATACTCCATCTATGGAATTGTATTTTTGCATTTTATCTTGCACTGTGTCATAATGTTTCGAAAGTAGACCTGCTTGAGGACGTTAATACCCACCCTTAAAGTTCTTCTTTGCAGCCGGAGAATCTCTTGTTGGATTCACAAGGTGTTTTGAAAGTTTCAGATTTTGGATTGAGTGCATTACCTCAACAAGTCCATGTGAGTATTGATTTGCTTCTAATTAAGTGGTTTTGTCATGTATTAATAATATATTTACTGATTCTAATTGAAGCTAGAGTTGGAAATTTAAGGTAGTAAGGTTGTTCAAAAGGCTTGGATTTAAAATGTGCATTGGGAGTCGACGTGCTACCTAATAGACGCTGATTTTGCGCAAACTTAATTTGCCTACTCTCTTGAACTCTTGAATAGCTATTGTGTTTTGACATGGGAATGGACCATTTCTAGAAAATGACACATTCTATTTTCATATTCTATACAATAGAATATAACAGAATTTGTGAATCTTGAATGTTTTTAGTATCACCATAATCATCGTCCCCATAATCCCAAATGATAATGGTTGGAGATATGGATTCTTTAGCAATTAGCACCACTTGCCTTGATTATAGACCTATCAGCATAGGTCATCATCATCATTTATTTCTGTTTGCTTCCATTGATGTTCTCTTTGGTTTTTCTCTAACCCTCTCTATGCACATAAAAATTTCATACATTTTTATGGCCCATGGCTTTCTTGTCACTAATTGCCTGCTTAATTGGGTTAATTATGAACCAAGAACTAGTGGAGTCGCCTTTAGTACCACCAGAAAGTGCAGATGTCGCTTTTATAATTGGCATGAAACTCATGCAGTGATGTAGTTGGCTGCCTACGAGAGTGCCATTGATACATGTTTCTTCTGTGAGCTTTTTAGGAAGATGGATTGCTTCATACAACTTGTGGAACTCCAAATTATGTTGCCCCAGAGGTAAATTCTTTAGACCATTTCCCAGGTTTATTAAATGAGAACGCTGCACTAAGTCCTAGAAATACTCTTTTACCCTCATGTTTTTAGGTTATTAATAATAAAGGCTATGATGGGGCAAAGGCAGACCTTTGGTCTTGTGGAGTTATACTCTTCGTTCTCATGGCTGGTTATTTACCTTTTGAGGATTCGAATCTCGTGGCATTGTATAAAAAGGCAACTACTAGATTTGTGAACGTATTTCTGTTTTGATTGGAGCCCATTATTGAAGGTCTAAATATTCATTTGGTTGCAGATTTTCAAGGCAGATTTTACTTGTCCATCGTGGTTCTCTACCAGTGTCAAGAAACTTATTAAACGGATACTAGATCCCAATCCCGTAACGGTACTCTTTGCTCACTCTGATCTACCACAAAAAAAAACCTTATCTTTGCTTTCTGTAATGAATTATTTGGATTTTAAAAATGGAAGAACACAATATGTAATATTTTTAGCCCATGACATTTTGTTTTTGATTGTGGTTCTACACAGCGTATCACAGTTCCTGAAATTATTGAGAATGAATGGTTTAAGAAAGGTTACCATTCACCAAAGTTTGAAACAGTGGAAGACACATCTCTTGATGATGTAAATGCCATTTTTGACGAATTAGAGGTATGGACTCTTGCTTTCTGCTTAGATTGCTGTTGTGAACATTATTTGAGCTATTTAGCTATTCTTAACTTAGGGAGGAGCAAACCTTGTTGTTGAGAGGAAAGAGGAAAAACCACCAGTGACTATGAATGCATTTGAGCTGATTTCTACATCGCAGGGGCTAAATCTTCGATCATTGTTCGAGAAACAGATGGTAGCGTGTTGTGCTCATGTTTGAGTTATGTGAAAAAGTGTTTTTTCTGAAGCTGAATGATGTTATCTCTTGCTTTGCATTAGGGGCTTGTTAAACGAGAAACAAGATTTACATCAAAATTCCCAGCTAAGGATATTGTGTCGAAGATAGAGGAAGCTGCAGCACCTCTTGGTTTTGATATAAAGAAAAACAATTACAAGGTATGCAAGATATATATTTAACATTTACTGATACTTGGCTAGGAAAGTACAAAAGGTTAATAAAATTTCACATTTGGCAACATACTGAACTCACAGATGAGCTGATAACTCTTTTCTAATGGCTTGAGTTTTTAAAATAAGTGGTTTTTGTATGATATTAAAGCCAAAGGGCTGGGTTTCAAATCCTGCTAGAGGTATGTTACCTAGAGGAATATTACTTTTCATGTTGTGCCCAGTGGATACATGCCTCATGCTTGTTCACATGTTATCCATTAACTTTGGCAGCGCTTGAGGGGAAGTATTAAATTAAATATTGTTTGGTTTCCTTCTAACAGCTTGAGCTTTCAGGATAAGTGGTCAAACCTTTTACATTTACTGCATATAATTGTGTATTACAGAGATCTCTTTGCAATGTTGTATTAATAGAAGCTGTATTATTTTTTTGCTTGTATGTGATTAAGAAGACTTTCCACTACTAGGTAGGTATTTATGCATTTGTTCTTTCAGATGAAGCTGCAGGGTGCTGAAAGTGGTAGGAAGGGTCAACTATCTGTTGCCACAGAGGTAATTTTTGCTGAAACAATTTGCACAATTGTGTTTATGTTAATCAAAACCTCCTTAAAAAAGTTAATTTCACTGTTCCTCATCATGTCAAAGTTTGTTTTAAATGCCTTCACGCGGCAGGTATTTGAGGTGGCCCCATCATTTTGTATGGTTGAACTGCGCAAGTCAGGAGGTGACACACTTGAATTTCACAAGGTAATCTTTTCATTATGCACGTTGTTCTTGCTTTCTATGGAGATATAAGGTTTACAGTTCTTAATACCGAGTTGTTCCCTCAAACAGTTCTATAAAAATTTGTCAACTGGGCTGAAAGATATTATCTGGAAATCCGGGGAAGAAGAAGTGGATGCTACCGACAGAAACGCTATAAATATAACCTTTCCTTCACGAGAGGGAACCACATAAATAAAACGCCAGTGATGACTCTTTATTTCAGCGTATATATGTTAGGTCTGTCGTCTGTGCATTCTCCTGGTGTGCACCAAGTCTTTTTCATTTCATGTTTCCTATTTTGCCACTTAAAAGAACCTTCACCTTGAATTCTGCTATTGTTATAACTGTTTCTTCCTTTCCTGCCTACTCGGAATGATATAGAAGTTAGACTGGACTTAGTTTTGAGCGAAAGTGGACATAAATGTATATTAAACCTCTGATTCGAACTAAGCTGTTGCAGGTAGCGAGGATGTTTAATATCACCCGCAACTTCTTCGTTGGATAAGCTTGTAAAATATATAAATTGACAGCAATGGTTAGGAGGATTAGCAATTTATTACAAGTTCTCAAGGAGCTTTTAGTAGAAACTCTGCATGTGCTCCTGCATTGCAGGTTTCATGTTGAGATGGTTGGTGTTACAAAAGGCATTCTGGTCTCATAACATTGACGTTCTTCTCCTGTGGATCTTAGATTAGTTTTCTTTTTTGCGTTTTCGACCAATTTTTAGGACAAGGAAAACATCGAAATCTCTTGGAATAATTCCTACTATTTCAGACAACCACCTGAAAAACTCGGCTATTAATTTTGATTCCTCATTATCTTTGTGGCAGTGTTGTACTCCTAGAACCAAATTCCAATTGAAGCCAACATGCACAGGAGAGCCGGTATTGGAATTATGCATCGTATCCTTGGCACTCGACTATAATTGTGACTATTTTAGTCTAATATGTAAGCACAAATAGATTTTATTTTGGAGATTGAATATGTTCAAGGTCATGCAGTTACGTAACAACTAAGTTGTAAGTGAATCCTCAACCCAAGAACCCAGATTCAAGAAAGATTGAAGAAAAAATAGAACCGATAGCGGCTAACAATACTCTTAAACTTTTCTGTAAACTGATGTGTATATTGAAATAAAGATCTACCACAACCATGTCCACTTTTTGTGAGTTACAAAATGATCTTCGAGGAGCATGCATGGCAACTAAACCATTCTTACTAGCCAAGATCCTTGCGCAATGCACGGGCATTGAACATAAATAAGCACATCGAACACAAATAAAGAAATAGATTATTAAAGTGTTGTGCTTATTTTGTACTTGTTGGAGACGTTTGTGAAGATGCTTTATTATATTTATAGTAACGATAAAAAAGAACATTTCATTGCCGGTTTGGCTGTAATTTGCTTGGTTGAAAAGATAAATTTTGAGTATTATTTATTAAGAATTTTGTTGTTATCAGAATATTTGTTGTTTTTTTATGAGATAAGTTATTGATTTAAAAGTTACTTACTAGCATGGGAAGGGGGAGATTCACGGTTCTTTAGAGCAGCATGTAATTTAGGCTAGGTTTTAGTGCAAAAGAAAACAAACATGTGAAGTTTTCATGCAAGAGTGCATCTTGTATTTTACAAAAGTAATATTTGATGGTAGACCTGACTACTTCACGGTAGCTAAATTATCCCACATAATGGAAGGAGTGAAACGAAAATCCTTCACACATTGAGCACTATGTAGAGACTTGTGTGAACATTTGTGAAGACATAGAATTTTATATCCAAAATTTGACTGCACAAGAAGAGTAACTTAATATATATATATATGTGTGTGTGAGTGTAAAACTCCATCTCACAATTTCTATTCTTCTTTGCAAAAAACGTTTGGGACGCAAAGGGTAAGGGGGCATGAAGATTGCTCAACCAAGAAAGGCAAACACAACCAGCCATTTCACTAAACTTGCTTGCCTCGACTTGGAAGTTGGACCTTCGAAGTATATAACAATAATGCTTCTATTTTTGGTTGAGGAGACGCGCGCCTTGCCCTTTCTACCGTGGTTGAGTTTTGGGTAATATAAAAATTGACATAAGCATCGGCCCTGCATGTAAGCTGGAAGCCTCATTCTAAATGAACTTGGTTTTGCCGCTGGATTCGAGTTCATGAAATTCAGTACAAAATCTGGATGAAAATCTTTGTACTCGAGCTAGCTACAATATGCTTATTTGATTCGGTGTGGAGTTTGTTTGGTCTTTAGTCTAATTGTAACTGTGTAAGGAGTGTCCCACGTTTGGGCGGTGGCGAGTCAACATTGTAGGCGGATTGAAAAGCCAAAGATTTTGGATTTCAGTTAAGTCTTGACGAGATTTAATAATGTGGGCTCCTGCGCATTCATCGCCTTCCATCTTCTTCTGCTCGGTTGGAATGTTATGAAGGCGGCCATAATTATGTTCTTAGCTCTGATTCCCTGTCACAAAGGAAACCCTTGAATTTTTCTAGATCAACACTTCTTGTATCTATCTATCATTAAAAAAGGAGATTATCTCATTTGTTTAAGTTTGTATTTAACTATGCTAACTTATATAATCAGAGACATGATAAACAAGCATGTGTAACCGACACTGATTTTCCGTGGAAATGAAAATTGAGAAGCGTTGTCAAAGCGGGGCGTGGGAAGTCAAACATGCCCCTTTGGCTATCAAGAATTCGATGGCAAAATGCAGTAAAAGGAGTTGAACAACAAACACGTTTATCTGTATACACTTTCTAATGCTTGGTAGAGTCAAGGAATGTGGGAATGCAAAATCAGCCCAGCTCAAAAAGTTTGACAAGTCCCAACAACTTGCATGGTGCCGGTCCATTTTATGATGTTTGCCGTAACAATTAACACACCGCTACTGCTTTGAAGGTTTTTTATGGCAGCTTGGCTGTACCATGCAATCCTTGTCTTAACTAAGGAAGAAGAAACTAAGTGCTTCTTTTTAGACCAGTTCAAGACATAGATATAGGCGATGACCACCGTCAATGGAGCAGGCGATGCATTTGGCAAGGCCCCCACCATGGACATGGATACAAAGACCATAGAATATACAGTGCACATATACTAGTATTTCATTAGCGGCTCATGTCTCCCGTAAACAAGTATTTGGTCGTCAGTGAAAGACCCTTTTAATTACATTATCAATCGCAGAGGAATCAAATGTGTAGATATCTCACACACACTTGCTAGTGGGGTGGAGACAAACACTACTGGGCATGGAAACACACACCATAAGCTTGGGCAATAATACCGGGGCTTTTGATTAGGATAAACTTAATGCTCTAATAACAAATAGCGGGCGCATCTCTAGGCACACGGGTTTTATGAAAGATACGAGCACTTTGCATTATAGAAGTGGGAGACCTGACATTGTGCATGATTAAAGAATACAAACGAGAGATGATGATGAAAGAGAAAAAGGACGATGGAGGAGAGAAAGAGAGACACGAGCAGAGTGGCTTATTTGCAATGAGAGAGAGAGGGAAGAAGATTACTGGGAACTACATTTGACTGATGGAATGAAAGAAGAGGGTGTGGACACTTAGATTGGTATCTTTTCATCGGCAAAAACACGCCGATCTTTTCTTTCCACCGGCCAGCGCTTAACACGAAAGAGATAAATCAGATTAACTCAGTTTTCACAATCACCATGGAAGGACGAGGCCTTGTCCGTTTGAACAGTAGCCGACCCTTGACCCAAAAAAACACATACCCAATTCTTGTCATTGTACATACCCAATCCTGGCGCTAATGCTGGATGCAATGTCATGGACCACCAATAGTCACTTTCTCAAAAAAATTGTTCTACTTCTACTGGACTTAACCTGTTTCCTGAGAAGGGTCCACCATCATTTTCAATGTGAACCAATAAGTCTTCCTGCGAGAATTTGTCAGAGGGATTTATCAACATTAGTTACCGAACCATTTGTTTTTGCAAATATGACTGAAAGCATTTCAAACGTCGTCCAACAACTCCATTTGATTACTTCTTTTCTCGGTTGTTTGTCGACCGCAATCATTCATCACATCCATGTCCACCACTGTTCAAATTCGGAAATGCCTCCCTCCCAAAAAACTCCAAATAGACTCAAGTCAGATAAAAGAGATTGGAGAATATCGAATTGGTTCCCACTTCCAATGCCACCCACCATCCCTCTCAAATGTCTTGCAAACACTGTATTACACGGTGCACATTGAAAATGATCATTATATTTGTATAAATTTCTTTGACTAGCAAATAGGTAGCAGCCGTAGAGAAAAACAGGAATATCTGTACTGAAGATCACAATAGCCGATTGGCAAACAGTGAAAACAGATCAGATAGGACAAGGTACGTCAATGTGCACAGGCCATTAAAATTTGCAATAGCGAATAGAGATGGTCATTTTCAAAAATTCTGACCAACGTGGATATAAGAGAAGATGATGACTGCATAAGAAGTAAGGCTTGGCTTCTCTGGACTCTGGGCCTGACCAGAAGAGTGATGGCCTCCCATGATAACATCATCTCCTCTGCTTTTCGTGCCAGTCCATCCCAACCAGTGCACTCTCGACCCTATCCAATCCAATGTTCAACCATTTATAATAAGATTATATATTAACAGATAAGATATAAAAAACTACTGTGTTTAGCCTAGTCTTCTTGTGGTCTTCTACAGAATATTAAACCGCCGAGGAGATTGAAAAAATCGTCTACAACATCGCCGACCAGAAAGCTGCTCTCAGCTTTCATCGACTACAAAAAAAGGCCGAAGTACCTTTTGAGGTGGAGTTGGAGGGAGACTGTGCGAGAAACTTAGCTCTTGGGCAGCTGCCAATGCTTCGGTGTTGATCGTTGGGAAGGAGAGTGTGGCTGTGTTAGCAGCTTAGGATGTCCATGGAGTATGAAAGGATTGACAAAGTTCAGGTGAGTGTTTGCCATTCACAGACAAGGAGAGAAGCTGGATCATTGGTCATTTGCTACAATGACCATGCATTTGCTAGTTGATTTCTGTTAGCATCCGTAGAGATTCTAGTCATCACTTTCTTTTTCTCCTGTGATGAGCTTCGCTTCTGTTCTTGCTCATTCATTTGCGCTTACCCAGTGCAGCTCAGTTTTGCTTCTTTATGATCTGTTCTCTACTTCGTGAGTTTTTCTTTATATGATTTGCTTTCTACTTGTGTTCACTTTTATAACTTAGGCATCGGCTTTTCAAGCTGCTTTCGTTTGATTCCACTAGTTTTGTTTCCTTTCTGAACAGTGAAGTTCTTTATTCCACTTATTTTACCTCATTTGATGCATGTTTACGGAAAAAATTTTTAATCAGTGTTCATTTTAATTAATATGCTACTGATTTGTTGTAAATCCATGATAGTTTCTCGTTTTATTCATTGCAAATAGGTTCTCTCACTCAGTAAGGTTCCTGTGTTTATTTTTTATCAAGAGGAACTCTTACTTTATGGATTCGGTTTGCTTACTCAAGCTCAAAAACTATTGCAGACAGGAATCATATCCCCAAGTAAGTTAAGATTGAAGCTTCTAGGGCCTCATAATCATAAAAAGAAGGATGGGGGAGCAATTCTTCAAGGACATCTCCTTCCAGGCTTGAGGATTCCGAGTATGTGAACAATAGTTTACTTGCAACCAACATTGATGACTTTGGCACTGAAGGTTTCTGATTTCTTCCTTGCTTAAATTCATTATCTTTCTTGACATTTTGTCAACATCTATTGAATAATTCTGATGGTCCTGGCCCCAGGTAGTCTCTTTAATCCAAACAGTCGTCGAGCAAACCCTGCCCAAGAAGGCAAGACTTCTTGCAACCAAGTAGAAAGAGAAGTGAAGGAAACTAAAAGCACAAATCGACTCGAAGGTCAGATTCATGTTAGTGGCAATGGCTTCCAAATGCAGGGCGGTACTAATTTTAGCACAGTTCATCCAGAAGACAATACCGATTATGATAGTGGACATGACAATGCTAGTTCTTCAAGTTTTGAGTTCCACAAGGGAGAGAGGCTACTGCAGAATTCCATATTGGGGCCATTCTCTCGCCCAATTCCTTCCAAGTGGTATGATGCTGAAAAATGGGTGTCAACCAGACAGATTATGCATCCAAGTGTGCCCAAGAAGAGCCTCTTGCAAAGTCAAGTGAATCGACAATTGATCCCGAATTCGGTGAGGGTGGCTCCGGAGACAGTATACTCAGACCATCGAACAAATCAAATCATTGTAACAGACGCAAAACAACTGCCTCCCTGCAATCCAAGGTCACAGTGTGGGTTGGAAAAGTTCTCCAGCATTGCCAACAATATGCCTTCTCCAGAACCTGATAAAGAAGCAATTGGTTCATTTGATGGCAGCATCTTATCGATAAATCATCCCGACACAAATAATAATCCAGACGCAGACAGTAAGTGTGCCCTGTAAATATTTCTTTTACTATTCTCATGACTATGCTTTCAGTAAGTACATTTGACAGCATGATCCTGCAAGTTTCTACTTGATCTTTTCTTTAATCTGTTCTGCTACTGGCTAGAATGATAGGCATGTTAGTAAGACATTATATTGCCTGTTATATCTCTATCAAACGTGCCACTTGATCAGATATTCATTTACAAGGCGAAGTTTTTGATAGTTAAGCCTTCTGTTTAATGCACAGATAATCCTTCTGTGAGGTCAGTTGAAATGAGGGACATGGGTACTGAAATGACTCCAATGACAAGCCTAGAACCATCAAGGGCTGGCACTCCTCTGGGATCTACCCCCATCCGCAGCCCCACTTCTTCGTTGCCGTCGACACCTAGAAGAGGAGAGCCAACGACCACCCCTGTGGTAGCAAACACAGAAAATAACTTTGAATCACAAGGAGAGCATAAATATGGTGAATTGTCTGAGAAAGAACTCCAAATTAGAACAAGGAAAGAGATAGTGGCTCTTGGCGTTCAGCTTGGTAAGATGAATATTGCTGCATGGGCTAGTAAAGCTGAGGAAACGAACTCCATCAAGCCTTCACATCAGATGGCTGTGGATCCGGAACAACTCGAGAATATCGAATTTGAGAATCGCGCTGCTGCATGGGAAGAAGCCGAGAAGTCTAAACATGCTGCAAGGTCTTATTTCATTCTCAAAGCTATTGTTTTGACGAGAATTAGTGATAACAGATGTGCAAGAAATCATAGTTCGTACTGTATGAAACTAGAATTGATGTTTATAGAGCCCAAACTTAGTCGAAAGATTTGTGACTTCTAATATAAGTTTATAGTTAATAACAATCTGCTTTGGAAGGTCATTACACCAGTGCACTCACAATTGTTCTGCTGCAGATTTAAACGTGAAGAAATCAAGATTCAAGCTTGGGAAAGTCACAAAAAATCGAAACTAGAATCTGAAATGAAGAGACTAGAGGTACTTATTTCTCAAGCCCTGTACATTTTTACATATGGATGATATTACTTTTGGAAACATATTTGACGACAAATTTGTGGCATATGATTATCTGAGCAGGTGCGATTGGAACAAATGAAAGTACTAGCACAAGAGAAGATGCTGAAGAAAATAGCTCTTGCAAGGCAACAGTCTGAAGAAAAGCTAGCCATTGCGGAAACGAGAAAAAAGACACAAGCAGCTAAAGCAGCTCAACAAGCAGATCGTATTCGCCAGACTGGGCGCATCCCTCAATCTCAGTTTTTGTGTTTTAACTGTTTCTACTGAATACAAACCTCTTAAACCTAAGTGCTGTTATCTGTTGTATCTATGATTATAGTGTTACAGAGAGCCAGCTTTAAAATTTTAGCACCTCGTGGACGAGTCAGGGAAAACCGTAACCTATATAGAACTCCATTTTATCAGCCACCTGGTAGCGAGGTGTTCCTCACATAAAATGCTCGAATTCATATGGTTGGAAATTAACATCGGTTTCTTGTTTGTTTAACATAATCTTCATGCAAGCGATGTAATATTTGGGTACTTGGAATTGTCCATCCAAAAATATAAAGCGATTCGTTTTTTCAATCTGCTGTTCTTTTGTGACGTGATATAATCGGCAAAAACCCAGAAAAGATGAGTCAATGGAGTGATTTGCATCAAACCTCTTAAAAGATATTGTCAATTTCGTCAAACATTTAGAGGGCACAATTTAAAAATCTGAGATCTTCAGAAGCAATGAATCGATCATAAAATACTCAAATGAAACTATCAAACAAATCTGTGAGCAACGGGAACGCTCTTTCGGAAACACGAGTGCATATAGACTGATGAATTAAGCAAACTTCTAAAAACAACACATTTTAACATCCTTTGGCAGTTTCACATCACGAACGTCTCACTTACCACAACCTATCATGACAAAAAATGAAAGAAAAAAGCTAACAAATGAGACCGGTACAGCAGCCAAACCTTCGGTTTAATGCTCAGGCCAAAATACCAAACAAAGAGTTTGCTGAACCAAATGCAGAAAACCCAGTACATACGGAATCATACGGCAGCATCAAAAAGCTAGCCATATCCCTCTTTGTAGCTTGACGAGATATTGCACAGGTACAAATTGGGTAAACCAGCAGATAATAGTATACATGTTGCATTGGTAGCACTGTAAATGTATGGGCGTGATAATATACATTGTCTAGTGGGCAAGTGAAGCAAACCCACCTCTTAACAGGTCGGGTAGCCGATGACATTCCCACTTCAATTCCTAGCACCTCTTTCAGTAATCCAAGGACCCTACAGAAGTGATTCCAGTACTCAAATTCGTAGACTCTGATCAGCTTACATCACAGATTGCTAGAAAGCCTCTGGACTGGGACTGAACTCCAGAAGCTCCATGTCCTGCTTCCCCATCTGCTGCATTTCTTGTGGCGAAAGAATCTTAATGCACCAGACGCTGTTCACGAATTCTCTATATAAGCAGAGTAATAATGTCAGTTAAATATGTGAAGAGGAGTCCTAGTAATGAAGTGACAGATGAAACACCAAATTTCTGTCAATTTCATTCACTTGTTAAACACCACAGAAAGAGGATAGTTAAATCTTAATATGGAGCACACATCAAATTCAATCATCAAATACAATCATGCTCTCATAAAAAATTACCAAAAACAATAAATGCTTCATAGGATATCATCTAACAGAAGATGCAAATTTGTGTCATGATTCTGTATTTTTTATAGTAAGTTAAAAGGCACGGAAGTAGGACTTACTGCCAGGGGTCATCGCCAAGAAGAAGAACATCGTTCTCCCTATCGACAAATACAAGCTGCCAGCCTGATCTCAAAGGGTCCTCTAATTGGCCTTCCAGGCCAAACATTTGAGCAAGCTCACTACGCAGCTCATGGTAGCTGCCGAACTTGGAGATATCAAGTGATCTACCAAAGGACCCTGACTTATAAACCTGTTGATATAACAAGGAGAGAAACACTACAAACCTCACCATGGAAACAAACATAATGAACCAACTCAAATAAACAAAGAAAGGATTATCCCAATACCTTGACAAACATTGTTTTTGCAGGCGGATCAACTTGGCCAACATTTCCAGTTGATTGCAGAAGGCCTGATTCATCTAGACAACTCAAAGGAGTCATCGTGGAATTCAGTGGGTAATCACTTCCAGAAGCATTTAGATAATTTGACGTGAATGGTATAGATATTGAATCAGTCTCACTGCCAACACCTTTAAGCCCTGACATACTGCTCTGCATTAGAAGGGATGGGGAGTCGATGTTCACACCAAAAAGCAGATTATTCTGGTTGGGATCAGTACCACTTTCTTGATCAAGAGTACATTCTCTCCCAGGAAATGGACGCAATGAGATGGAACTTTGAAGGGCGTTTTGTTGTGGTCGACTAATCTGATCAAATTGGGCGATAACTGGATGCGGCCCAGCTGTGAGCAATGATTCAACTGCGGTACGCTTAGGCCATGAGACCGATGGGCTCAATGGAGCAGTTTTCGGAAAACTAAGTGGATGGCAAGTTTTATCTGGAGAAAATGATCCAATAACACGAGGTAGAGGAGCAACACTACCAGATGCTAGTGAATTACCACTATTGTCTGAGAAGTTTGATTGCTGGAACATCGAAGGCATGGTCTGTGGAGATGGAGATTGTGACAAAGGAGCAGAGGCAAACTGTGACAACACAGAGACAGCAACAGGAGACACTTGTTGCTGATCAGGTAAATGTTGGTGGTGTTGTTGGTCACGTTGTTGTTGTGCTTGATGTTGTCTTTGCTGTTGTGAATCCTGTTGTCCGTCATTGACTGCCTGACTGTTCTGTAATTGTTGTAGTAGCTCTGATTGAGCTTGATTATCTTGAATGTTCGGAACAAAGACTTGGGACAGGGTGGTCTGAGGTTGTTGCAGGACCTGTCCTTGAAGCAAAGTTGATTTATTAACGCCAACCTGAGGCTGTTGGAATTGCAAAAGAGATGCAAGTGCCTGCCTTGTTGGGTCCACCATTCTCATTTCCTGAAGAGCGGCAGTTGCCATGGCTTGGTACATGTCACGTTGAAGACCGAGCACAGCAGCATCAGGTCTCGGCTGTACCCAGGGTGAAACACCCATCCCTGGGAAATTCAAAGCCTGCATCCCCCTGTCTGGCATATCTCTGAGCCACATAAGATGAGAATTCAAGCCCAAATCCTCATCCCGGCCAACTGATGGAGATAGATCACAAGGTGAAATTAATAGCTAATTTTTCAACACCCTACAACAAAGCCACAAATTATTACCATGAAGGGATGGTAGACCCGGCCATGGGCGTTTAAGCCGCAGAGGAAATGGAGAAGGGTACATAGGGAACGTAGTTAGCGGTTCAATATCCCACAGTGAGACTCTTGGCTGCCTCTCTCCTGCAGTTGACTCATCCCACCCAACCTGAACAAAAGGTTTAGTACAACTGAACCATGAAATTATTCTGATCTAATCATGGAAAAACTGAAACGATGATCCTACTATATTATATACCTTGACAGAGCGCCAATGCGAATTTGGCCACCGAACAGGGTCAAGATCACTAATACCAGTGATGGTGCCCATATAACTGATAAAACAGAATCCATATCAGTAAATCTATCCTTGCCGTTAAAAGGATACTAATTGCATATGATTTGAAAATGTAGCACAGCAATAAAGATAAAGATTCAATTGCACATCTTTTGCATGCAAAGAAAAGGTGAAAAGAGAAGAAAGCCCAAAATGTAAAACCATACCGACGAACACTGGACTCTTCTGTTTCAAATAGCATTCGGAAACGCATGCCAACAGACACACGAGTATGATATACAGCTTTCACGTACTTTGCCAGTGGTATGACAAATTCGGATGGGCTAGCCCTGACAACACTGCATAGGTTAGCACATTTGAAGGTTCATCATAAAAGATAAGCTATAGTGTTTTTACCTTGGATTATAAAAAATTGTAAAACGGCTATTTGTTGCAGCAGCATGAGCTGCAGCTGCAAGTAGCCCTATGTGCATACTGTCACTTGATAAAACTGATGAAGGCAAGACAGTTTGTGGCCTATTAGCACGACGAATTCCAAGCAGCAACTGATTTTTATCATTCCTGAAGAACAACAAAAACAAGGTCAGTATGACACTAGCTTCACGCTACGTATAACACATAGCGGCAGTAACTAAGATACCAGATAAAAAGGACAGAATCACCAGCAACTAGTCTTTTTGCACTAACAAAAACACTCCATCCAGTTGTAAGCAAGTGTCTCTTGGGCTGACCTGAGTTGAAAAAATCTAACATAAACCCTCCAGTCCCAATTTATCAACTGTATTCCGTAGACGGGAGTAAAAAATAGCCAGTTCAGACACCAAAAAAATTAAGCTGTCCTATTAAGAGAATGAAAAATCTCCGCATTTTACCATACTGACTGAAAACATTCACACATTACAAGCAACAATTATCAGAGCAATTTTCGCTTTCAGGAGATCAAATAACAAGGCACAAGCTCATTACGCTCAAATTTTCAACCAGCCCATATGGACTATAACCCATGCCATTTTGATGTTTGATCATGGAAGTAATAATCAAAATAGACATTAATATGCTCGTCCTCTAGTAGTGATTGGGGAACATTGATTACTCAAGAAGGTTATCCAAACGACAAGCATTAATAACAGTTGGCATAAATACACTTGTTGACTGAAAGACCAAATAAAGCACTTTTTTTCTGCATAGTTAAGTTGCAAACTCACCACGAAATATATGCCGAAATTTCCACTCATTATCATGGAGATCCCTAGCTATCAATTCTTGTGCAGGTGGTTGTTGAGTAAAATCCTAGGTGTAAGATAATAAACAATCAATTGAGACAAAGCTTAAACTAGATCAAGACACAAATTATAAACAGAAGTTGTGCCTTTATTCAGTTAGAGGCGGAGTTCTTTCAACATAAGTAAATTTTCAAGTAAAACCTACCAAAGGAGGAAATACTTTTTCAGCTGCCCGGCGAGGAACTGAAAATCCTCCATGAGTACTTGTATCGCTTGCTGTCAAAGTCTTGCAGAAATAATTTGTTGGTTGTTTGTTAGGGAGCCCAAATCGGGAGAAAGGTAAACATCTTTCTGCTCTTGCTGCAACCAAAAATTTGTCAAAAATGAATTACATGAATAAAGAGAAGTCTGATGACCCCAATAATTGACACAAGGTGGGGTATACCGCACTCAGGGGCTGCAAGGTCATTTGAGCGTATACTTCATCAGTCTCCACATCTGCCTGTATTTCAACAGGTTAGAACTTCCGATAGTGGTACATGATGTAATAACGAGAAGATCAATGATTCGTTCTCCGAAAAAAAAAAGAAGGAAAAATCTGCTACTTACATGCATGGTAACATTGTGAAGCTGACAAATTAATTGAGGAGGTAAGCTTGGATAATTTGGAATTTGGGCGTCAACTTCCCTGTTGGTAGATGCAGCCACCTGTATAAAATAATGACCTCATAATATTAATCAGTTCGAAATTAGACAATTCAATAAACTGGCAATCACTCCATGGACCCAGCCACTACTGACTACATTAAAGATGACACTACTGACTACATGACCCAGGAATAATTATTACTAAGATGTGAAGTAGAAAAACTCAATTTGTTATTTCAAAAAAAAGTTCAAAAACTTGTACATTTTGCCAGCAAGTGTTCCATTTAACAAAGGAAAACCATTCTGTGGAATTGCGCTTACCTGCTCGCTGTGACCCTGGGGAAAGTAGACCACTTTGCTTCCTACAGCAGGCAGGGACACTAATGGGCCAGCGCATGCATGCCACAGCTCGGAATTCAGACATCTTTTATCCCCTGCATAAAATAAGGTCCCGAGTGTGACACTTCATCTAACAGCAAAAATTGAACAGAGAAGAATTTTTTACGCTGGGGGTTCAAAAGACTTGAAAGGGTACAAAGCTCGATAAATACCCAACGATTTAGACGAACAATGAAAACAAAAATCCGAGTTAATGATTTTCTTTTTATGCTGAAGAGTTCCAACAAATACAACATCAATAAATTGTTTCACAAAGGAACTTATTGGACGACATAACCTTGCAACCCACTTAATTATTAAAAAAAACTATATAAGGAGAAAATATATAGGCATTGCTAGAAATGAAATGCTTGGCTTGAGCTGCAAACCATACAAAAACTGGAACAAAAACCCAATTTAGAGTGGAAAGCGTCCCCCAGACAAAGAAGTGGAAAACCATAGTACTCTAGTGAAGTAGAGAAAGCCCAACCTTCGGGTGCTTGATTGCCGAACCCAGGGGAGGAGTAGAGCCTCATATCTTCCCCAACGGAAGGAGGAGCTTCTTCAACCAACCAAAGCTCAAATCACAAACTACAGGTATCCCGCTTACACTTTCAGCAGAGAAGTGTAGGGGCTGCAGCAGCAAATTCCCTCATCCCAAAAAGAGAACCTATCCGAACCGTCCCTTTCACCTTTACCCTGACACTGACTCCTCCCACTTTACCAAATCCAAATCACTCACTGATCTTCAGAGCTTTGTCATCTTCCAAAAACAAACCACAAACCCCCAAATACCTTCGATGAGGAGACCATTACCCCCCCCCACTCTCAACCAAAGCCGGTTCCTCCAACAGAGTAGTCCGTCATCAACTTCATCTAGCCCTTCAACTCTACTTCCCCCAAATCTTCAGATGCGAACTCAATCCCGCCCACATTCCAGCTTCCCACACAAACCTCTCAGATCTTCAACCGGTCAGAAACTTACACCAGCACGTCAGAAAAACACAAACTTTCAGTTCGCACAAAAGCTCCCCAAATCACCAATCACAGAGAATTACTGAACCTTAACAACCAAAAAAGATTCGACCTTTCTTTATCCCCAGATTTTTAAAGAGTCCCCCAAGAAGAAAGAGATGTAGATTAGAACAACCGACCACGGCTTCACCTTAAACCTACTGGGTAGAGGACAGGTACCTCGGATCTCCAAAAAGAATACCAAGCAGCAGTGGCAGCAGCAGAGCATAGAATAGCAACAGGAAGCTAAAGAAGCAGGATGCAAAACTTATATAAATAAATATATTCACAAACATCTGATCTGCATATACAAAAATAAAAATAATAAAAAGGAAAACAACACAACCATGTGGCGAGGAGATTCCTGGAAGGGGGATGGAATCCTGGGTATGTAATGAACTGGCAGCATCAAAGGGTTGTCATATCCATGGAGGTCGTAAGGAGAAAGAAGAGAAAGAGGGAAGCTTTTTACCAACAGGCGTCCAACAGGAATCAATCTGAATTAATCCTCCCTCCCCCTCCTTCCTTCTGAGCCCCTCCACCCTCCTTTTCTTCCTTGTTCTTTTTCGCTTTTCTCTGTCTACCCCCACGACCAGTTGTTGCCTTGTTCAGGTCTCACCCATGAGGCGACAGAGAGAAGTGTGAGCAGTGGGGCGGGAGAAAGCGAGAGATACTGCTGTGCCTTGCTGCTGAGCTACTACTGTAACTGAGCAGTTGCTGCTTGCTGCTGCTGCTGCAGCTGGTCCAGTTCAGAACTGACTGCGTCCCCCACCTGCCTCTGTCCCAGCGTTGCGTTTCCTTTTTATTCTTTTTTTTTGTGTGGTTCTCTCCTCCCTCTACCTTCTTCTATCCTTCTCTCTCCACCATTATCATCTCCTTTTCCCTTCTCCTCCTGTGTGCTCTTTCCTTGCTTTTTATTCTCTCTTTCCCCTCTCTTGTATTTTGTCATTCGTTACGTATGTATGTACTTGCTAAATTTTAGTATTTCTACTGCACTCGACATTTACATATTGTGGTGATAAACTACTTGCATTAATTAACTTTACAAAGAAGTGGTTAGATTAATTTACTAATCTCTTGGTCGGGATCAAATTTTGTATGAGTTGCTTTGCCTATAACCATGCTATTTATTGTTTTCAAGATAGTGTGCACTTTTGGGTGTTTAATATGATCAAGTTGAATCGAGTTCGACATGATAAATATAAAAGTACACCAATAGAGTTATTAGCGATCACACGTCTAGTTGCTAATGATCCAAAATTCAACCGCTTAAAAATTTTGCAACCGAAACACATAATCCCAATAAACGAGTCATTAAAACTTTTGCTACCGGAAGAACAGCCGATAACAAAAATTAAAAAAACCTACACTTTACTGTTTCAAATAATGTGATTGTGCCTATAATAGTAAAATTAATTGTTAATAATTTTACAATCAAAATTAAGATCGATTACAATTTTCATTATAAAATAGACTCCGGTCCGGTTTCAAAGATGGTGTCAATGCAGTCACAAATAAAGAATACAAAAACTTTTATTTTGTTTTATTTTGTAATTCTCTACTAACAAAATAAATTAATTAATAACACTAAAATTTAAACACCACGTAACTAATATAAATTGAATTTAAATTGTATAAAAAATATTTATTAAATATGTTTATATATTAAATAATGCGTATCCAATACAATATCAACAAGATGGATCCTTCGAATGATCTAATCAATCGTCTCGTCAATCAGCCACCCACGTTCACCACTCTCTTGTGCGCTGACCCTTCTCATCAAGCGACTCAACGAGCCGGTGGCTGATTTCACGAGCTCTGATGTCATTTGTCCGCTCTAATTTAAGTGGGCCTATACGAACAAAAATTTCAGTCTCTTCTGAATATACCTGGGACATTAGAGAATATTTGGAAAATTAGTGAATGTGGTGTGGAACTGATAAATGTTTCTATATCGTTTCCAAGTATCTGCAGCAAATATAGACAAGATCATTTATAAATAAAATAAATATACATGCAGCTTTCAAACTATATATCATGATAGAGAATCGGATGAAACCTCAATTGCATCCTCTTCTTCAAAATCCCAAACAAGCTTACTCCAAGCAACCCGATTCGGGAAGAATGGACTACAATACCCACTCAATTACAGATAACACCGAAAGTACAGTAATGATTGGTGTTTAAATGTATTTAAACGCAACCTTAACCGGAGCACTAACAATCAAAATCATAAGAAGAGCTAGCAATTCAGATCCCCTCGGTAACAGCACGCTGAACACCTAATAATTCAACCCAAAAAAAAACAAAAAAGCAAAAGCTAAAGAACAACTGCTTACAAAGTACAACCTCAATCTCATCCTCTTCTTCAAGATCGCAGAATACCATAATTACCTGATCAATCCAATCGGTGAAGAATAGACTTGACTGTGCATTCAATTACACAGATAAAACTCAAATAACAGTAAAAGACTGGTGTTTAATTGCATTGAAACACAACCTAAACGAGCACTAGCATGCAAAAATCACAAGGAGAGTAGCCTTTCCAATTCCAAAGGCAAGCGACAAGTATCAGATAGAGTTCTCCCTCCAACAGCATGCGGAACACCTAAAAGTAAACCAAAAAATGCAAAAGAAGAATAGCAACTATGCCCTACAACTCTAATCGCATCCCTTTCTTCAAAGTCCCAAAATACCGTACCCTGATCAACCTGATATCCACTGTCGAACGTGGAGATAGAGAAAAATAAAAGTGGCAACAACAGTTTGCTCCAAGAATGAAATTTTTATCCGGGTATTGTAATAAAATTTATGTCTTTTTGCATGTCTGATCCAAGAATTTTAGTATCGCTATTTGGTTTTGTTCAGATGTTGGCTCTGCCCCTAGCTAACTTACGATTATTGAAAAAAACAATACAATTGCATTCATCACAATTACATTAACAAACATCAAACTTTAATATTAAATAAATCTTCGGCATTAATTTTAAAAAAAAACCAAAGGCGGCATCGGCGTCTGTCCCGGAGGCGAGGAGGGCCGAGAAGGATGAAGCGGCGGTGGCTGCGTGACACGGCGGCGTGGTCAAACAGCAGCGGCGCAGGATGCCGCAGTGGCGAGGCACGGCAACGGCGAGGCAGGGGTAGGCCGGGGCTCGGTCGTTCGATTTTGGGCTTCGGCCCATTTTTTTAACAAATTGTCGAACGTTTGTGACCATCTTGCGACCGAACTACCTATCGCAAACACAAATATTATTATAAATTAACGGTTTCCGATTAAAAAAACCTACAACCTGTTTGCAACTGATATTTCAGGTCGCAAATTTAAATATAATATAAAGATGATGTTTCTTTGTAAATTAGTGACCATTTAACCAGTGTAATTTTCCATTACAAAAATTACAATTGACATGTCCGGTCACAAATTTAAATATAATTATAAACATGTAATTTCTTCGTTAACCTGACGGCCATTATTTTAGGTTATAAAATTTGTAGTCATTAATCAGTTGCAAAACAGTTACTATTTTTTTAAAAATATTGCGATGGCAAAATTGGTCACAAGGCGGTTACAAATTTAATATATTTTATTACGGTGCTATGTCAGTTGCTAAATAGGAATTGCAAATTTATTCTATTTTATTGCAACAAATTTATTCTATTTTATTGCAGTGGTATGCCAATCACTAAATAGCTGTTGGCAATAATGGTCGCAAACATTCGGTCATTGATGAATAAATTTCTATTAGTAGAAATAATTTACATTAAAAATCTTATTTTAAGTATGTCAAATTGTAATAATTTTGTATATATGATGAAATACTTGTATATTGAAATATTGTATTGTTATTTTGATTATATTTCATAGAAGATATCTAATAAGTCTACAACTTTTATGTAAAATATTGACCTTCAAAATAAGTAAACATAAGCAACAAGCCGCCTAGTGGGAGTTACATGAAGTTAAATACTAAATCAAGTTGAACTCGGTAATCGAATTATAGGTATTTTTATTCTTCTGTACGTAGATTTTTTTACTTAGAGTGAAGGTGGATGGACGCATTAGGTACGTCCTCGTTGATATTAACTGTTTTTTTCGTTAATTTTTATTTGCAAATTGTATAAATCATGCTGCTAATGCCATCACAAGGTTATTTGGAAGCAAAGTATGGCATTGCTCAAGAAGAGGATAAAGTTAAAATTTGGGAGTATTTTTAAAGGATGGAGGGCCAGATTGATTTTTGATGCCCTTTGTTTAGTGTTAATGAAACAATAAAGCAGAAAAGGTGAAGTCCATAGAGATTTGGAGATCACACTTTTCAAACGTTATTTTGAATAAATGGCTAATTGAGGGTGGGCCAACGAAGAAAAGAGTGAAAGCGGTTCTCCTCCAAATCCAAATCCTCGCAACTTTTTTTCTCCACAAAGACATTAGATTTGGAGATGGAGACGTCAATTAGAATATTAGGAATTTGAATCCATTACGAGCAAAGGAAAGTAAGCCCTCTAATCAGTGATTATGCACTAAAAAAGCAGGCGTGTTTAGTCAAATGAGGCCCACAAGTTTGACAGTTTTGTTGTGGACATATTTTAGGGGAGATTTGAATCCATTGCAGAATTAAACTAATGGTGATTATGCAAGCAAATCGCATGAACCCATTTTGTGTTGGTACCTTACATTATAAGCCAATTGGTTAGAGGATCCCAGGCATGAATGGCGGATCATCTTTTGCCCCACTATAAGCTCTTTCTCTAAGCACACTCAGATTAAAGAGTATTCTAATCTACTGCATTTCCTCTCGTTTAATCAGACAAGTAATTTGGTAATCGCAAGCGAGGAGACGTGACGTTAAACTATAAAGTCATCGCCAGAGTACGGTGGACAGAAGGGGACCTCGTGGCGTTAAATATATATGTACATATAATGTGAAAATGGCCCACATAAAGCGAGGAGACGTGACATGGGAACTGTTCATCTCTTAGTCGTCGTCTGAGTACGGTGGACAGAAGGCCCGCAGCTTGAGCCAGCCATCTTCTTCGCTGTGTATGTAATAATATTAAAAGATTGTAGATATAGAGAAATAATATATTAGTTGCATTGTATATATAATAATAATAATAATATAAGATTGAAAATAAATAATGTGTTGTTATGAAAGAGAACGAAGATATAAATTTAACTACTCTTAAATAGCTTTGAAAAAAAAACAACTTTTAAATAAAGATGTGTAATATTAATGTATTTTGGATGTTAGAAAAATGAAATGGTCGGAAACAATAAGAGGGGACGATGTTAAGAAAATGAGAAGATAGGGACAGGGTGTGGACGGCAGCAGCTCCCCACGAGGGCCTGCTTCGATCATGACTCGCTTCTTTTCTTGGCCCCGGGCCATCCCGGCGGCTACTCTTCTATATATGTCAATCTGGGCTCCCCCAAATTTTTTACTGCCCCTTAGTCAGGGTTTGTATTTTCTCGGTTTAGTTTAATCTCGAATAAAACTAAAATCGGACTTGTCTAAATTTAACATGTGATTGATCATTTCTATTAAAATTGGCTATTTATTTATTTTTAAACAATCTCTAATCAAACACACACACTGCACACAGTCACCCACACACAAATGATACTAATTTTGTAACCTTCTTCGTGGAAAACTGAACCCCCACTTTTTATCCAACATATTTAAACACTACACTGCACACCAAAATCTAATTCGAGTATTTGTTAATTGTATTAGTGAACCCGCTGTACTTTACATAAAACATCAACTAGATTGATTCAAAATCTTGAAGGTTAATTGAGTTAGAGAAATTTGTTTTTGCCCTTTTTAACCTGATTTTACTTTAGGTTGGTATATTTTCATTTGAATATCCACACATCTTTCTAAACTATTACCAAAAAAGAATAATATTTTTTAATATTACCAAGTTGTATGAAAATTAGACCTAATTACCAAAAAGGGGAAACTTTGTATAATGAGAGACTACCTTATTACTTAATTACAGGTTAAAAAATTGAATTAACTCAACTTCAATTAATTTAAATTTAAAAATAAAAAAATATATTTAATGACCTTCAACAAATAACTAACAAACTTGATGGAGACCATCTAGGGGCATAGGCAGCCAAATATGGCCCCTTTAGATAGCCGCCTTCGGTCATGGGGTGGCTAGACCAAGGGTAGCCAAATCTAGCTACCTTGGGACAGGGGTGGCCAAGTTTGGCCTCTCTACGGCCAAGGATAATTAGATCTCGCTACCCTAGTCCATGTGTAACACCCTAAATCTGGTTCACACTCGTGAACCGAACCGGCATGTTACCAGCCCCGGTTAGGTTGGCTAACCCGAACCTAACTCATACGGATCCAATCTCGGCGTCTTAAGATGTAAATACGACTTGTCATGCATGGATAAATTCATAAAACCATAACATGATACTACATGGATGACATGCAACCTAAATTTCACACCAACACAATTACAATCAAAATTTGTAAAAATTATAAAATGAAAGGGACAGAATTTCCCTAAAAATGCAATTAGGGGCCACCCTGTCAAAATCGTATATTCAAACATATATACGTATAGCAACGATAGCATTCACACATACTTCTAATCTATTATATTCATCATTCTCTGAACTTTGGGTCCTAACCCATCACACTTTTGCTGCGCTACTCTGATCATTTCACATTCTATCATGTCTCATGCATTTGAACATGTCATTCACAATATAATAACATAATAACACAAAATTAAACATTCAGAAATCTAACATGTGTGTGTCTACAAGACCTCATTGCTCCTCCGTCCAAGCTGGCTCCTCCAACTCGTGATTATTACCTACATATAGTATAAAAACACGTCAGTAACAAGTGTTACTGGTCCGGAAAATAAAATAACTATAATAAGCTGGCTATGATAGCAAACTCTCATATGAAAGAAAACATCATACTCCACGTAAACACTCTGAAGGGCACTACTGATGTAACACCCCG
>JAURVB010011404.1:0-21106 GCA_033002965.1 Piper betle | reverse complement strand
AAAACATAAAGATTTACGGGTACTGTTTAGTACAGCGCATGTCTAGACTTATGGTTCAAAGGGTACTAAAAGTGACTTCTTGAGAGTACTCGCCATCGTGTTCAGGGCTAAGAGAAATATGGAGGAAATGAAAGGGCTTATCATATACTAATAGTCCTGAGGAATCAGAAAATGAAAAAATGTTAAGAGAGGCATCAGCAGATCAGTAAGTTCATGATCGTATCGAGTTTGCAGCCATGTGGATCCTCAATAGATGCTCTTATGGAAAGTTCAGTAGAAGTATGTAATAGTTTTCTTTTAAATGGAAGTTATCTCTCATTTACTAGTTTAATATTTAGTTATTTTTCAAACGCTCGTTAGTGATGTTTTTTATATTATATATAAGTCTTGTGTTCATGAGTCAGCTTTGGTGGAAAGACATATAGATGTTATACATATTTGAACTTAGTGCAGTTATTTTCTTCCGTACTTTTATTTATATATGATATGTTTCACATATATTTAATAATGTCTTTCATTCTCGAGATTCCAAAAGGGTTGTTTCAATCTATATTATTAATCGAGTCTTACAAATTAGCACCTTTAGATATAATTCGACTCAATCGTATTATTTCTGATTCAATTCTTAGATAAACCAAAATCAAGGTGTTATAAAATATTGGCGCAAACATTATTTAATTAACCTGAAAATCTATGTTCGTATTCCAAATATTTTTTAAAAAACAAACTGTATCTAAACTTTAAATCGATTACAAGCAAAATGTTTTCACCTGCTACACTGCAAACCTAGCTAACACCTCCTTTTACCTACTCACAGCTTTCTCTAGCTCATACCCCATTTTTTTGAAACCAGCATCTGGGTTCATCACAAAGTGTGATCCATCAAGCCCGTCAATTAACTTCTTAGCAATGGCTCCCGCATATACTGTCGAATCCTCACTTATCTGATCATTGAAATGTTAATCGTTCAGAAACTATATATATAACACAATTTCATCAATGTTATATTATATAATGTTAGCTAGCTTATCTCACCTTTGTGTTAAACATGAAGATGTAGTAATCACCAATGTTGCCG
This sequence comes from Piper betle, assembly GCA_033002965.1. Classification (NCBI taxonomy): domain Eukaryota; kingdom Viridiplantae; phylum Streptophyta; class Magnoliopsida; order Piperales; family Piperaceae; genus Piper; species Piper betle. The sequence continues at coordinate 20,028 of JAURVB010011404.1, read as the reverse complement.
CCGGCTGCTTGGAGGAGCTTGAGTTGGTGCTCATGGAGGATCGTAGTGACCAAGAGCAAGCAGTTGATCTTCCTACGTTGGGTGGTGAGCTTGATGTTCACTTCGTCATCTACTATCCTAGCATCAACGATTGTGCCCTTAGATTTTCTCAGAAGCCAGAGCTCGTCAATGACACATTAATGGCGTTGTAGGCATGTTCTCCTTCCTTATCTCCTTTGAGGCAAGAGCTCTCCATATGGTCACCTGCTACAGCTTGTTCGCTGTCTGATTTTAACTTCTTGCGTCTGTCTTTCGCAAGCTTCTTCTTCTCCACCAAGGTCTTCAACTCATCGACCGTCCTTTGCAGCCCTTTGATGTAGTCGATTGCACCCGCAACAATGGAGGCCTTGTCCTCCTATACGTAAGTGTGTGTAGCAAAATTGGGGAACAACATATCAAGTCATATCGATTGTCGGAGAAAATGGTGATTGAATATCAAGAAATAAGATTGTGGGTACCTTGGTAGGGCTAGGAACATGAGATCTGAGAGCCAAAAACAAGTGTTTCATCTCCACCCTACGCTGCTTCTCCACAGTGTTGCCACCCCTTCCATCCCTCCTCAGACCAAAGCCGTCCATCACCTCCCCAATTACCAACCCTCCTCCTTCTCCGCCGCCGCAGCCGATATTGTCGTCGGCCGCCGGCGACGCTCTCAAGAAGGGTGGTGGAGAGCAGAAGTTGAGCTGGAGGGGCCGCTATGGGAAACCGTTACCGGCGGCGCCGAACACGGTCGCTGGAGGCGTCATCTGGTGGAAGGCGGCGAGGTGCTTCTTGGTGGATGGGGAGAGCACCGGGGGCAGGTGGAAGAGGTTGAGGAGGTCAGGTGCAGGTGGGAAGCATGAGATCTGTTCATAGTTTTCTTGGTGCAGCTGGTCGCGGAGGAGGTGAGGTTTTTTCACTGGCAAGCTGTCCTGCACCTCAATGGAACCGTCCCAATTGTTGCCGCTGCTGTTGTTCATCAAGACGGAAGAGATTTGATGGGGTTCTTGTAGGTGAATGTGGCTGTTGTTGAGACTCATGTATTCATGCTCCAGATTGGTGTAGTTCTAGTAGTGAAAGCATGTCTCCTCCCTTGGTGGTAGCCGCGCCAAGGAGTGCATGTTGAGAAGAAACAAGATTTGACTTGTTGTCAATGTCATTGAGAGGGGTTGAGATGACGGAGAAAGCAGAGCAAATGTTGAAGGAGGAGGTTCTATCCGTAGCAGCTGTTGAGTGACCATCGCAATATTCCGGTGGTGGAAACATTGGTGCTCTGGTATTGATTTTGGAAGTCTTCTGTGGTATCATACGAGCTTGCTTTTCTCTGCATATTAAACAAGTTTGACCTAAATCCGTAGGACGAAATTGTATTCTGCATCCGATTTGTAAAGCAATCAAACAAACAAACAACGTGTGAAATTAATTTCCACCTCACCGATATGTAAATTTCAATAAATCTCGTAAGAATCAAAGGCAACAGAACGCACATGTACATGATACATAGTTGAACAAATTAACGTAGCTCATGTGAACTTCAGAACTGAAACTAATATAAAATCAAACTATCTACTACCCTTAAATAGAGGCCCAGAAACGGAGGTAAAATTCGTTGGAGCAAATGACGTTTGGAACACATCTAGCAGAGGAAGAAGATGAGCTAGCTACCAGCTATAACAGAAATCCATCACCCTTAATATGGCTCTTTCAGCTCATAAAGCCCGAAACTAACTTGGGCACAGAGAGTAGAAAATAGGAATTGGTGTGATAATAAAAGGTGAAGAAAGCAGTTTGTGACTCAGGAAAGTAGAGATTCTTCTCAGAAAAGGATCCACATCAATTTCTGCATTACAACAACTGGGTCACTGCCTAGGAGGAAAGATGAGTTAGTTTTGCGTTTAGACGATTACCCACCTAATAAAATTTACATCTTGATCTTTAAACAAGCTTTAATCTATGATGAGTTTTGTTATTGGAGTAGAAAGTGAGGTTAAACTGGTATTGATTGAAAGGGGTAGGTACTATGGGGATGGAGGAAAGGAGAGAGCAGCTAGTTTTGCATTGGACATTACAAGCCGTTCACGAAAAGTGAACGACGCCGGCGTAATTTCAAGAATGTTTTATTAAGAGCTTTCTGAGGAGAAAACTATAACCATTCCGTACCAGATTAAGTATTTACAACCTTCTCCTTATTTTGTTAATATAAAAAAAACACCTAGTTTGGCTTTGATCAAACCAAAATGTTCTAGACATACCCAAAATGATAAAAATGAATGTAAAGAAGTCTGAGGAAGATAGAAAGGCCTGTTTTATGATCGATATCGATGAGGGCGGGTTGCGAAATGCTCTCCTATACAATAAGTACAATAAGCAGTTGGTGTAGGACGGAGAAGTTGGGAAATGCAAGACGTACCTTTCTTCCCTCCCATACTTACTGAAATAGTACTTCCCTCTCCACCAATCATCAACATTTGCAACTACTCCACCTCCACCAACATATAATAGCAGAAACATCAACCAGTCTTAACATTTGTAAGAATATTAATAACATCATATCAAGATTGTTATTAACCTTTGAATATTAAACATGCTATTCTGTGTTTCTTGGTAATTAAGATTGTTTTGTCTTCAAATTGAACTTCATATATACTTAGCCAAGATGCCGCATAAGTGGCCTAAATAGAGATATATTCTATGTTTATAAATTGGCTCCCATTAAAGAGACTCAGAGAGATAAACTATTTAATTTGGCATATTTTTTAAAAAATTTTGTTGTACTTTAATTCATTGATTTTCCAACTTTTCATTAAAGCATGACTTTTTACTCCTCTTTTATATAAAAGTGGATGACATAAGTATACGTTGGGCTCAATTTGACTTCAACTTGTACTTGTTATAAGCTTGATCAAAAGAATGCTTAGATCGATTTAGCTTGAAATTTGAGTTCAATGCATTCTATCTTGATAAGCTATTTAGCCTAACTTAACTACTTAATATTATAATAATACATAATACATTTTTATTCTGAGTATTAATAGCAATAGGAATCAAGAATCTGTATATTTTAAACTTTTTTCACTATACATGTGCATTAAAAGAACTTACCATAAAAATTGACTTTAAACTCATGGGAACCTGACTTGGCTTAATTTGGCTTGAAAATAATATAATAAAGCACAAGCCAATCTTGAGTGCAGCTCAAAATATATAATCCGGTAATAAATCAAATTTTGACAGACAAGTTTTTGAAATAATATGTGTATAAATAAAGTGATACTAGTTCGGCTCGACTAATTTACACCCCCGTGTCTCTAGCCAAGGTCTGAACTACCCAAGCAATAGTAAAGCAGACAAACCAACCTAAATTGGACCAGCACATATAATAAGTCCAACCCATGGGCCTTCCCAGCGGGCCCAGTAGCCCATCTTCATCTTCTTCCTCCTCTTGCCCTCCAACGGCTATTCGATTAGGGTTTCTAGGGTTTTAGTTTCCCGACCTGGAACTTGCAGAGCTCCATTTCATGGCCGCCGCCCGCATCCTCCTCTCGAAGGCAGCTTCCGGAGCTGCTTCTTCCAATCGCTTCTCGTCTTCTTCTCTCATAAAAACCCTCCACTCCTTTCTTCCCAATCGGTTTGGTGGTGCCAGCATCGTCGGACCGTGCGGATCCATGTCCGTGGTTACGCCGTCGGTTCCATTGTACTACTCCGCCCAAGCTGCCTCAACCGTTCCTGCCGACGTCGATAATAGGGTTCCTACTACTGTTATCACTGGCTTTCTCGGCTCTGGGAAGGTGAGTTTCATGTTTGTTGTGAGGTGGTTTATTATATTCTATGTCTATTGGTGGTCTTGTGTTGATGATTGAAATGTTATGTCAGACGACGCTGTTGAACCACATTTTAACCGCCCGGCATGGGAAGAGGATTGCCGTCATAGAGAATGAGGTATGTGTGTGTGTGTGTATCAACATATGATTTGTTTGTCTTCGCTGAAAAATTCATTTGGGATGTAAATTGGCTTTTTGGAGGATGATAATGTCTGTTCAAGGCATGGTTTTGCTAATTTAAGAATCGAAATTTGTATTAAATTTCATAGGAACGCGAATTACACACAGTCATAGAGAATGAGGTATATGTGTGTATGTGTTTGAATTTATAATTTCTGTCTTTTGAAGAATCATTTGGAATGAGAATCTCTTCTCGGGTAGGGAATAACGGTTTAGAATCACATTTCGTGCCAAATTTATTAGTAGTGGTAATGCAGGTGGCTGAAATTTGGGTAGATGGCTGATATTTGGGTTTGGCCTTTTTATATTATGCAGTTTGGAGAAGTGGATATTGATGGTTCCCTGGTTGCTAGTCATTCCTCTGTTTCTGAGGATATCATTATGGTTAACAATGGCTGCCTGTGCTGTACTGTGAGAGGAGATCTCGTGAAAATGCTTTTGGAGTTGGCTCGTAAAAGAGAGACAAGTTTGATCACATTGTAATAGAAACAACAGGTACACTGTTATGGCTATAATCCTTGTTAGGAAGAAGGGCACATTAAACTTTTGAAGGCTTTGTGAAATTTTTCGAAGTGGTAAGTTGTACATTTTTCTGCTGCAGGTCTTGCTAAACCAGCTCCAGTAATTGAGACTTTTTCACAGATGAGTTGGTTGCCCGCTATGTAAAGCTTGATGGTGTTGTTACATTGGTTGATTGCAAGCACGCAATGCAACATTTGAATGAAGTAAAACCGAGATGGGTTGTGAATGAAGCAATAGAGCAAGTGGCTTATGCTGATCGAATAATACTAAATAAGGTTAGTATTTATAGTTGAAATATATTTTAGTTGATTTCTCTATACGTTTCTGTTAATGACAGTCCTGTGATGTGATTATAACTTGATGAATCTTTTTTTTAAGAAATCGATTTACACATTGTCTTTACTGAAGGCTAGCATTGTAGGTACTTGATGCACATTTTTCCATGGTTGCAGATAGATTTGGTTAGTGACACAGAGTTGGACACTGTGGAAAAGAAAATTAAGGTCAGGAGCTCACTAGCTACTGAAGGTTCGCATCACTTATTTAGAGTAGACTGTATTGTTTTGTGTACTCTATATTAATCTGCAGTGTTGTATGCTTGCAGCATATTAATTCTATGGCTCAAATTAAGCATGCCAAATATGGAGATGTTGACATTGACTATGTTCTGGGAATTGGTGGCTATGATATTGATAGGTCACATGTCCTCCTATATTAGGCCTTTATCTTCATCTTGTCTGGTCTGTTCCTAGTTATTTGTTCTAATATGTGTGTAACCTACATATATGCAGAGTCGAGGCTGAGGTCAATGTAGATGAATCCGAAATTATGATTTCTCATGATGAGGATGTAAACTGTGAGAATTTTCTCCTTGCTGAAAAAACCAACTCATTAGTTTTACTTGGAAATATTTGCTAGACAAATTGTCTCTCACGAGCATAATATTTGTTCAATTGTGATAGGTCACAACAAGGGACACAATCATCACCACCATGAACATGATTCTGCTGTCTCAAGTGTCAGCATAGTTTCTGAAGGGACTTTGGATCTGGATGAAGTAAGCTTGGCATACATTGGCTTTCTGTAAAGATCACGTTATTATAATGACAAAACCATGTCTATCTGGTTAAAGAATTTACAGTAATCTAAAGGTTCCTATTTTTATATGGCGTCTAAGTTTGCATTCGTTTTTCTGATTGACATTTAATTATCTCATTAGGTGAGATTTACCATGTTTTCACTTCACTTCGAATGTTAAGTCATTTTCTCTTGCATTTTCAAATTATATGTTAATGACATAGCCTTAAATATTACTTGTAATTTCCTTAGATTGTTTGTGTTGTTGCCATGAAAGAAGTAAATACAATGGAATCTGCATTTCACAACTATCTTTGCATTTAATCAATCAGCAAAGACATTAATTTCAAATGTTCTTTGTAAGGGAGTCAGAAATTTTTTAACAAAACTATTATTTGCATTCCTAAACTAAGTAATATGTGTGGATTTTAGGTAACTGATTGGTTGGAGAGATTAGTGGATGAAAAGGGTGAAGATCTGTACCGTCTTAAGGGTGTAGTGTCCATTGAAGGTTCTGATGAGCGTCATGTATTTCAGGTCTGTATTTTTTGTCATTTCACTTTCAATCTTGAATTATGTGTTTCTCTAATCAGGTTTTATTTTGCACGCATCTATAGGGTGTGCATTCCATGCTTGATATAAGTCCCGGTAAGCCATGGAGCCCAGAAGAAAAAAGATCAGCAAGCTCGTTTTTATTGGGAGAGAGTTGGACGAAGGTGCCTTGAGAAAAGGTTTTAAAGGCTGTTTGGTTTAAGATTAGTTGATTATCATAATAGTCAATAGCAATTTTTATGGAGCAATTACCGTGGAGTTGGAAGTGAAGGCTTTTCGGATGGAAAGAAGCTGCATTTTTGCATTCCAAAATTTTGCAAGATACTTGTGTGAGTTATGTTTCTTTCCATCATATCCCTGGAATATCCCGAAAGGTTATGGGAAAATGTATCAAATACGCAGTAGGGAAGAATAGCAGCACAGAAAAACTTGTTTCAAAAATGCTCGTTGTATTTTATGATACTTCATGCATGCCGGTATCTGTTCTGCTTCAAATTTGATTTGATGTAAGGCCTTTTTGTTTTTTTTTTGTGGTGAAGAAACTAACATTTACCTTTTTTTCCCTTTACGCATTTTATCTAAGCGAAGGGTAGGTGGTTGATAGTAGTGTCAGCATTATCTATTGAATATTGCTTTACTGGTAGCCAATTTAATCAGCATGTTTTGTAAGGAGGGTATGACGAGAGTTATTATATATATGTAGCAGCCCATGGTATTGAGATGAGATGCGTATTTAATGATGGGTGGGTAGTTTGGGATTTCCGTCGTTTTAGTGTTTAATTACTTACGATGAACATTGGTGAGCTGCAAATGGGTAGTACGATACATAACCCCTCACCTGCAAGTGATGTTAATGGAGTCCAAGTGAGTGAGTGCATCACCAGAAACGTCCAACGCATAGAGTTTAATGTCATAGTCAAGCATTGCGTGCTTCCAATTTGAAGCTCTAGATGAGATGACCCCGAAACCGCATTTATCCTGGACTGACTCACATCAAGATATGATGTAACGTGTTAACATCCGGCCAATGCCTTGCCGGCCGGATATGACCGACGAAAGGCTAGTAGTTGCGATTTCCATGATCCATCTCAATCCAAAAACTCGGCGTTGGAAACCGTCTAAATTCATATGGCCCTCTGCTCCTACTCAGCGCCTCATCACCATCATTCCCAGGTCTCATTCCCAGCTTTCTCTGAACAAACCTTCTCCAGACTCCACAACCAACAGCCGCCTTCTATTATTATCATCTATCCTTCCTACCAATTGAAGCTTTTTCATTTCTCCTAGCCATGGTTTCCGATCCCAGAGGTTCGTCTTCTTATCTGGTTTCTTGTGTACTTGTTTATTATTAATGCTGTATATTGTTGCCGTTTGTATGCTTCGTGTCATGTATGCGCATGCATGCTGGCTATTGCTGGAATCACTCACTTCGTGATATCAATCTCTTCTTTTTTATTTTTGTTTTTCAGGTGTTGCGGTTGTTCTTATGGGCGTCTCCGGCTCTGGTAAATCGTAAGCCCACCTCCTCTTTTGTATTATTTATATGTGTTTAAATTGAATATCGCCTAGAAGACATGGTAGCACCTTTTTATTTGTTGGTTTTATTTGTTAGATTGTGGGAAAATTAAAAAAAGGTTTTTAGCAATAAAATGGAAGGGAAAATTAAGAAATCAGTAGTAAGAGATGGGATTTATTGGCACCATGTTTTCTTTCAAGGCCAGTTGAGTGGCCTTCCTCTTACCTTTGATCTTACGGGATTTTGAGGAATAATTTCTTGCTTTTATTGATTGAATGAGCAGGACGATTGGTCAAGCGCTTGCACAGGATGCTACTTGCAGCTTTCTTGATGCTGATGATTATCACCCAGTAGCAAACAAAGGTGAGTTTCATCTCTGTTTGCTTACACAGAAAAGCCACGAAGATTAGATTCAAAGCACATCCTTACTTGCACTTGCCTTTAGTAGTCGCCAGATTTCTGATATGATATGCAAAAGTCGGTTCTTAAACGTCACCATTTAGGATTTATGTATGAAAGATCTTACAGCCTCTGTATCCAGATTACATTTTTACCAAGACATTCCACTTCAAAATTAATTATGAACTGTAGCATACATGCTATCAACATTATAACGTGGCATAACAAAGAAATATTACATCTGAATGATCACTTTTAACAGCAATTAACGAAGTCATTTGTGTGATGGCTGTCAGATTAACACCCATTTCTTCCCCTTTGGGCACAGATAAAATGAAAAGAGGGATCCCTCTGACCGAGGAGGATCGACTGCCGTGGCTTAAAACTCTAGGAGATGTTTTAAAAGGCAAGGTGGTTGCCGGAGAAAATGTGGTACTCGGTTGCTCTGCCCTACAAACCAAGTACAGAGAAATACTCCGGTCAGCAGACCCAGACTATGGGGCCATGAAAAAATGTGTGTCGAGAGTGAAATTTGTGCACCTAAATGCTCCTGCAGAGCTGCTAGCAGCTCGGATGGAATCAAGAGCAAAAGAAGGGAGACATTTCATGCCGGCCAGTCTCTTGCAGTCGCAGATTGACCTGCTCCAGATTGATAACTCGGAGGGGATTGTGACTGTTGATGCAACTCTTCCTCCATGCTCTGTTGTTGCAGCCATTCGTGACCGAATTCCTCTATGATGTGAATGGTCGATCATATTTGGACCATTGTAATAAGGTTCACTGTGTTGTGATGGTGGCGTTGTCATTATCAAGATAGTAGAATGAGTATCACCATCCTCAATTTGTTCCTTCTGATTAAGTCTTTCTGAAAATAAATTATCATTCGTTGTAGTCTTTTTAGTGCTTACATTGGAATACAATCAGCCTGCAAGTTCACTAATAATAATCCGTTTTTCTTTTTACAAATATATTGTATTTAAATTAGGTACAAAAATTATAAATTATCTTTAATAACTTCAATGCAAGTGAAGAATTGGGCCTGGATTTAATAAAAATATAATATACTATAATATAATAAACGAGTTGGTTGGTTCAACCTCTCTCACTGGTTTTTTAAAATACATAACTCAGTTGTCACCAAATTAGGTTAAAATCCAATCTAATTCGATTTAGCAAAAATGAACCAAACCCGATATGATAATAAATATACTATATACATTTATACAAGGATACACAAAAGAAAAAATTAAATTATGATAATTATTCTTATTTATGATAAAAGTATAATATCTTTTGGAAGATATGTTATATATATATATATATATATATATATATATCCAATATTATATAAAGAAAAATTTTAAAACAAAAATTGAATATTTTCAAGTTCGGGTCCTTTTAGGGTTATCTCGAACCTCGACCCAATATAAAATGTATACAAATAAAAGCCTGAACCTTAAGTCCTGACTAGATATAGTCGAACCTAAACTCGATATTTTTAATTGAGGTATTTGTTTATCCATACCCGTTGACAATACTACTATAGACCAATAAATGGTAAGACTATATTTCACATTTTTGGCCAAATAATGACCATGCAAAAAATTTTCTTCGAACATAATTTTTCATCTAGAAATTAAACAAAAATTCTTGCCGTCAACAATTATGAAAATAATTTATTTTATTTTTGAAAATACTTCTCTTTTCTTAAAAAAAACTTCAAAATCCAATATTTTTCTTGTGTGGCTACAAGTTTATACCACCCTATTAGTGGAAACCCATCCACTTGAGGTCATTTGGTTAAATGTTAGGTTCTAAGTTGCGTGTACTAAAATTTTAAATATTATAGTGGCTAATATATTGGAATCTAATTAAAACTAATATGAGGAATATTTTCTTCAGTGAGGCGGAACCATGTTTAACCAAATTTAATAATTATAACTAAAATTTTTTATTGGAAACCGTGGTATTTTAACCTGGTATTTGATAAAGTATTGATCGCGATGAAAACCTAAACCGAACCGAGGGGATAAAAGTCAGACCGGCGTGTACGGTACGATTATACAGTATTTAAAACTAACTAGATACTATGTGTGGTTATAAGTTTCAAAAACGAGTTTAGCACCATAAACCCATGATTTAGTTGTCTTGTGGGCCCATATTCCCAGTCTGGCCAATATAGCCGTTTCCTCCCCCCGCCCTTCCTATAAATAAATGAACATTTTATTTTCAAAAAATAATAAATTAATTAAAAAATCAAAACGCCTAGCCGTTGACCAAACTTTCGTCTTCTCCGATCCGTCCCCCCCCACTCAATCTGTACATATTTGGATTGAGAGAGGAGAGCCGACGCCGCACTCTTCCCGTCGAAGCCCTTCGCTTCCTCTTCGCCGTAACAAACCACTCCTCGCTCGCTCTGTTGATCGATGCGATCCGTTCAAGGAAGAAAGAACGGATTTGAAGAACTTCGTTTTGCTGTTTCTCTGTTTTCTTTTTTTTTTTGGCTTTTTCATCCGTTGTTTTGATAATTGTTAATACTGACATCTTTGTTTGCAGCTTCTTCTTTTATTGCACTCTCTGTTTGTTTGTTTGTTTGGTTCTTTCTTTCTTTTTTTTGGTGTGTCATAGCGCTATGGATGCAGGTTCTTTCTCACCCTCCTCGTCTTCCATCTCTTCCACCAACTCCATGCCCCGCCTCCCTCTACGGGAACACACCATCCCTCATCGCCACACTGGTCCCCGAAAAACTGTAAGTCTCCCTATCTCAGCAAAATCCTTCTTCTTTTTTTCTGTTTCGTTGTTGTTGTGATCGAATTTGAGTTGATGGGTTGTGTGTTGCTCTGTTCTTGAGTACATATTATTATTATGTGCAGATTGGCGACCGATTTATACCTGTGAGGTCTGCTATGGACTTCGACATGGCGCACTATTTGCTGAGCCAAGGGAGGAAGGAGAAGGAGAACGCCGAAGTGGCGTCTTCGCCGTCCAAAGAAGCGTACAAGAAGCAACTCGCTGAGGCTCTCAACATGAACAGGACCAGAATCCTCGCGTTCAAGGCCAAGCCCCCGGCTCCCGCTGAGAGCATCTTCCAAGATAGCATTTTTGCGAACGCTCCTTCCCACCACGTCCCCTCCAAGCCCAGACGGTGCATCCCACAGGTGTAGAACTGTGTATATCCCATTTTTTTAGATTTAGAGTTCCTGTTTTCTTGACAACAATTACTGACTTTTTTGTTGTTCCCTTTTTTCTGGTTGAAAGACTGCGGAGAGGACGTTGGATGCTCCGGACATTGTTGATGACTACTATCTAAACCTGTTGGATTGGAGCAGCGGCAACGTTGTAGCTATTGCCCTGGGGAGCACGGTGTACCTGTGGGAGGCTTCGACCGGTTCTACTTCGGAGCTCGTGACGATTGATGATGACAAGGGTCCTGTGACCAGTGTGAATTGGGCTCCCGATGGTCGGCATATAGCGATTGGTTTGAACAGTTCAGATGTGCAGCTCTGGGATCCAACTGCCAACCGCAGGGTGATTTCATCATCACCTCTCTTTTAGATGTAGATGTGTTTTATAATAATGCATTATGTTAGTTTATTGATGCGTCAATGTCTTCAATCTCCGTGGCATAATTTGGTTTGAGGTTAATGATTTGCAAACCTTCTGTTTTTGCATGTAAGTAAAATTCTGTTGGCTTCTATTTGACCTGACCTGTGTTATCAATGGTCTCAATCGAATTGCTGTTTGACATTTCTAGTTCATTAGCTATTTTATGTCTGTCTACTTATTTTAGCGGATCTCTCCTTATATTATTTCATCACATCCATGAATTTTCATTTTATGAAATGGACATTTTCCCACTTCTTATGACGATTGTCTCTGCAGCTAAATTTTGTTATGCTGCGTTTTGTTCCAGCATTTTGTTGCATCACCAATGCATCATCAGCAATCACTTTGCAGTTTTTTTTTGCTTGAGCTATTATGTCCTGGGTAGCGGATACAGTCTGTTATGTCTTCTTAGTTTTGTATATTTGCGATCGCAATCTGTTATTCACAACTGTAACTAAATGTAAACTGTTTGTACCTTGCAGTTGAGAACATTACAAGGGGCACACAGTGCTCGAGTTGGAGCATTGTCATGGAACAATCACGTCCTAACTACAGGAGGGATGGATGGCTTGATAGTGAACAACGACGTCAGGATTAGATCCCACATTATGCACACATACAGAGGCCATGAAGGCGAGGTTTGTGGTCTGAAATGGTCGGCGTCCGGGCAGCAACTGGCTAGCGGAGGGAATGACAATCTCCTCCACATATGGGACCGAGCCGCGGCCTCCTCAAACTCTCCGACTCAATGGCTGCACCGGTTCGAGGACCACACAGCGGCAGTGAAAGCTCTTGCATGGTGCCCATTTCAAAGCAACTTGATTGCATCCGGTGGTGGAGCGGGGGATAGATGCATCAAGTTCTGGAATACGCACACCGGTGCTTGCTTGAACTCGGTGGACACTGGCTCCCAAGTGTGCTCCTTGCTGTGGAGTAAGAGTGAGAGGGAGCTGCTAAGTTCTCATGGGTTCACACAAAATCAGACACAGAATCAGCTCACTCTGTGGAAGTACCCATCCATGGTCAAGATGGCCGAGCTCACTGGCCATACTTCACGTGTTCTTTTCATGGCACAGGTGATTATTTACTGTTTTTTACCTCTTGGTTTTCTTATTCCAGAAATGGGTTTCGGTTAATTCTATGAGATCATGATTACTTTTCTGAGATCATGTTCAGTAGTGAAACATATTTGCTTTTCTCTTTGTGTACGTTCGCAGAGCCCGGATGGATGCACTGTGGCATCTGCAGCAGGAGATGAGACACTCAGATTCTGGAATGCATTTGGAACACCACAGGCTGCAAAGCCAGCAGCCAAAGCTACAAACGCTGGTCCATTTCAGAATGTGAGTTATATCAGATGAAGAAGGATCGTTCTCATAGTAGAGTGAGGTCATAAGACAAAAGGAAGCATTTCGTAAGTGGCAAGGTACTTTTTCTGTTTAATCCAAATTATGTTTCACCAAGATATGTGCAAATAGGTGTTTTACTGGTCAGTCTCGGTGATGGTGATTGCAGGGAGGTGTCGGAAAGCGGGCGAACCAGTTAAGAAACTAACTTATTATGATGATAATTAAATTCACTGAAAATTAATCTAAGATTATAATTAAATTTCTATTAAAAAACAATTATGGTTAAATTAAATAAATTCTGGTGAAATTTTTTGGCTAACCAGTTGAGAAAAAACTTATGGGAGGAAAGATAATATTAAAACTCTGTCTTTAAAACATCTCAATATTAAAACTCTCTGTTCTAATTTATGGAGATAATGATTGAAAGCATCTTTAAAAGATTTTATAATTAAAAAAGTTAGCTGGATCAAACTCTAGCTGTAATTAACGGCTTCAATAAAAGATTGTTCAGATAATGAAGTATGATGATGAAGATAAAAATATATTTAAAAAGCATATTTATGAAAACTAAACTCGTTAAATATATTAAACTAAACTTTAGCTTTAATTTATAAAAAGTATTATTGATAATGAATTTTAAAAACAATTATGAAAGTATTATGATATAAATTAACGTGCAATAACATAGGTTTGGCCAACCAGTTAGGAATCAGATAAATAAATAAATAAATAAATAAATATATATATATATATATATATATATATATGAGCATATTTATATGAAAAGGGGAGCTTGTTAAGCAATTAAACTAGACTCGTTAAAATTATATTAAACTAAATTTTATCAAATAACTTGAATGAATAAATAAAACAATACACACTGGCCAAAAGCGTCCCAAGTAGCTGCTGCGCCTGTCACGAGGAAGAGGATGCTGCTTGATGCCGGGTGACCTAAAAGGCGACCACCCGTGCTCGGAGCTGTTCATATTTTTCATATATGTAACTTCAGATTAAAAGGATTTAAATTAATACAAGTATATGTATGTACCAGTAATCACCATGTACTTCAAACTTTCATGATAAAAAACATTAAACTGCTGTTGGCCCGTGGATTTTTCCTCCTAAACCATGTGTGTGTTATGTTTTTATAGCTAAAACGTGTACATGTTTTAGGAGGGTTTTTACCACGTTAAATACATCGTGTTATGTCTCTCTGGTTCAGTGTTGCAGAAATCGGCCGATTCCGTGCGGAATCGGCCGATTTCAATCGGATCGGCGTCGCGCCGATCCGATTTCGGGGCCGAATCGGGCGGCCCCGAATCGGCCCGGAATCGGCCGAGTTCGGCCGATTCCGACCGATTTAAATCGGAATCGGAATCGGCCGATTTAAATCGGAATCGGTTTTTAGGAAATTACCAAAATACCCTAGGTATGATTTTTATTAAATTATTTAAGCATGGGTAAAATGGTAATTTGGATTTTAAAAACCTAAAATCAAACCCGCTCCCCCGACACCGCCGCCGCTCGTCCGCCCGCCGCCGCCCGGTTTCCGCCTCCGCCGTGCGGCCCCGACTCCGCGCTCGCCGCCGACCGGCTGCCGACCTCGCCGCCGACCTCGCAACGTCGCCGCCCACCCGTGGCCGGACCGAATCGGGCACGCACGAATCGCCGCCGACTCCGCCGCCGGCTCCGGGCCGCCGACGGTTCGTCCGGCCGGGCTGCCGACATCCTCCGACATCGCCGTCGCGAGACTCGCCGCCGACCGGGCCGCCGGTGGCGGCGAGGGGTAAAAATCGCACGGTGGCATTCTTGTAATTAAAAGTTGACTCGAGTCTAACTCGAGTCAAAAATAATAATTAATTCGAAATAATTTAAAAAAAATCTTAAAAAATATTTAAAAATATCAAAAACTATAATACACAGAATAATATCAAAATAACATCAATACTTAATTTTAATATATTTATATTATAAATTGTCAAATTATTATATATAACTGATTAAATTAATTTGGACCGATTCAACTGAACCGATTCCTGGCCGATTCAGACCGATTCCGATTCCGATTCCGATTCACTGGAAAACCGATTCCGATTCCGATTCCGATTTATGCAACCATGCTCTGGTTCCCCCAACGACTTGTGTCTTTCTTTTTGCATTGCGTTCAAATTTCAGATTCTTCTTGTTTTCTTACACTTTCACGGAATATCCTACAATCTGATTACAAATTTATTCCCCCAACGAATTGTGTCTATCTATCTCTATATACAAGAGTTATTTTTGTGGGCATGTTAATGTTGTAATTGCATGGATTTTTCTAGTTTAGGGTCCACATGGATGAAGAAGTTGTTACAAAAGAAGTTCTCGTCGTTTCAATGTATTGAAACGGCGAAATGGGTATGAACATATATAATGCTGGCTTCTATGTCGTTGCTCAAGCAGCGCCTCAAGCTCCAAGCCGGCATAATCAAGAAGGGACTACTCCCGACCATCGTCTTCTCTAATGCACTCATTGACGAGCATGCACGGGTGGGTGCCATGAGCGAAGCTCGCAAGGTGTTCGATCTAATGCCCGACAGAAACATCTTCACATGGAACGCCATTATCCACGGGTATGCTAGGAACCATGATCTTGCTAGAGCTCGTGGGATGTTTGATTGTGCTTTAGAAAAGGATGCTGTGACGTACAATTCCATGATTTCTGGGTACACCCGCCATGGCATGGTAGGGGAAGCTATTCATGTCTTTCGACTTATGCGCAAAGATGGTGTCTCTGCAGATGATTTTACTCACACCTCAATGCTGAACTTGGCAGCTGATGTTTCAGGTGTAGTGTGTGGGATACAGATACATGGAGACATGGTGAAGAGTGGGAATGGATCAGCCAGTTTCAGTGTTAGCGCGTTGATCGACATGTATTCAAAAGGTGGTCGGCTTTCTGATGCTGTTCTGGTGTTCAATGAAGTAAAAGAATATGATGATACAGTTTGCAGGAACGCAGTACTAGCAGCATGCTGCAGAGAGGGTAATTTGAAGCTAGGCTTCGACTTGTTCTGGTGTGAACCACAGAGCAACGATGCAGTGTCTTGGAACACGATGATCTCCGGGTGTGCCGATAATGGAGACTGGGGCATGGCTTTGAAACTGTTCGTTCTCATGGGAGAAAATGGCATTGGACGGACAGAGCATTCATTTTCCTGTGGACTGAGGGCCTGCACTTCATCGAAAAGCCTGGACCGTGGAAAGGAAATTCATGCATATGCGATAAGAAACCAGCTGCTCTCGAATCCATATATTAGCAGCGGCCTCGTGGGTTTGTATTCGAAATGTGAGAAGTTGGACTATGCAAAGCGTGTGCACCGTGAGAACCGACGAGAAAATGTGTTTTCAACTGCTTCACTGATTATGGGACTCGTTGATGAGGGGAACATGGTTGATGCAAGGAGACTGTTTGATGAATCAAATGAAAGAAATGCAGTCATCTGGACTAACCTGTTCTCCGGCTATGTCAGGTTCCACCAGTGTGAGGAACTGTTTGATCTCTTCACAGAATACATGAGAAACGAGATGGTGCCTTGTGATGTTTTGATTCTGATTAATGTGGTCAGTGCGTGCTCTTTACAGTCAGATCTTGATCATGGGAAACAAACTCATGCATATGTTTTACGAAATGGAATTGAAATGGAAGAAAAATTGGAGAGTGCAATGGTTGATATGTATGCAAAGTGTGGGAAACTTCAGTATTCAGAAGAGATATTTCGACAAGCTAATGTAAAAGACAGCGTGCTCTACAACGCGATGATGTTTGGCTTTGCTCACCATGGAAGAGCAAAAGAGACTCTAGAATTGCTCGATGAGATGCTGCACGAGGGCTTCAAACCTGATGAAGTTACCTTTATTGCACTCCTCTCTGCTTGTCGCCACGCAGGATTAGTGGAATTAGGAGAGAGATACTTTACATCTATGGTGAAAGACTATGGGGTCTTGCCTTCTATAGATCACTACTCTTGTATGGTTGATTTATATGGGAGAGCAAACCACTTAGACAAGGCATTGAACCTCATAAGAAAGATGCCCTGGGAAGCTGATGGTGTAATCTGGGGCTCATTCTTGCACGCTTGCAGAGTGAATGGGAATATGGAAATGACTAAACTTAGTGAGGAGAAGCTACTACACATTGAAGCCAACAATGGGGCTAGATACGTGCAATTGGCGAATGCCTATGCAGCAGAGGGAGAATGGATTGAATTGGGGAGAATAAGGAGACAAATGAGACTACATGGAGCAAAAAGGTCGGCTGGCTGTAGCTGGATCCACATTGGAAATAAAATCAATGTTTTTACATCAGGGTTTACACGTCATTTGGAGGGTGATGCAATTTTTGAGATGTTGGCAAAAATAAATGGGGAAATACTCTTGCTCACTAAAGCCAGCAGGGAAATGAGAAAAGACGACATTTTTTCCTCAAAGAATTTATTATTTACCTGCATAGGAGAAGGTTGTCGGCCATCAATCTGCCAGACCGCCGACATCTCAAAAATGTGACTGGTGTTTGAAGCCGTTCCACAACAATGGCGGACCTAGCTCTCAATCAATAATCTAACAAAAGTGCTAAACAATGTGATGAACATACAATACCCATGAGAATCATGTTTATGAGGTCTTTCATTTTATGGGAATAAGAAAAACAGCAGCTGTGTTCTCCGGTTTCTGAAGTTGAAAGGTGCAACTGCCTCTTATCAATCCGGTCGTTCAATAGTTAGGGATGGACACCAATAAGCATTTTAGGTGTACAAATCCCATGATTCCCTAAGGAGGGATATGTGACTTTTTAACAAGAACTCATTCTTGGTGTACATCAAGAACTTAAGTAAGACATTATCGAAAGAATCAACTGGCAAAAACACAGCTCACTTGTAAGGTATTGAGGTTTTGGTAAGAAAATTATGTAAAAGAGAAGCATGGATTTATTTCAAAGCATGAATGGCTTGCTGAATTCAAAAGTTTATATTCTGAGAATAATGGTTCAAAAGTTTGTATTCTTATAGAAAAATAAAGTTTGTATTCTGATAATAATGGTTCAAAAGTTTGTATTCGAAGAATAGTTCTCAATAAGATGTTTCAGTTTCATTATTCCTCATCTGTAGAGAAGTATACTGTGTAACAACTATGATCTGATTGGAAGTAATTTTCGTAACTCATACAGCGTACCTTTGTAGGGCATAATACAATCAAGGGCTTCTAGCACAGCTTACTTCGAAACTCAATAATGCAACATTGTGTAGCCTGATTCTCGACTATGTTAGTAGACAACATGAAGTGAAGGAGAGGAAACTGCAACTTCGTAGTGAAACAGCAGCAACAATGAACAACCCTGCTTACTCAATGGTGGTACTATCATCCACAGGTTGATTGCTTTGGAATAGAGGCTCTCTCCTCTTGGGGAAACCTGACATATCCAGATTCTGCCCTCTGTATTTCAACTCAGCCGTTGTTCTGAAATTGGGATCCGCGGCTGCAACAGCACTAGTTGGCCTAAAAGAAGAGGCTGCTCCACCAGGATACCTTGTAGGAGAGCCATACCTTCTCGGCGGTCCCCTCAGACCCACCCCTCTCATATCCCTTAAATCACCAGGCCTTGAAGAGTCTGTATACGTACCAGCTCTCTCTCCCGAGCCAGGCATCATGGAAGAAGCTCCAGCACCCATTGCCGGACTACCAAAAGGATCATCAGACCCCCATGAAGTCAGCGCTTCCTTCTTCTTGCTAAAGAACTGCCATGCCCCAATCAAGAACAAGATGCAAATCACAACAGGGCTGCTCCACAGCACAGTGTTGAACTCAGCTTTGAACACAGGAAGGCCCGAACGGTAGAGCCCCAGATACCCGCTGCCAAGCCCAAGCACCACCAGCTTCTCCCGGTCACTGGACACCAGAGGTCCAGCAACCTCAATCTCAGCACCACTGCTAAGAAACGAAGTCATGATCTCACCAATGGTGACGAAGAACAACGGGCGCGGTATACCCACCCGGATATAATGCGGGGAGGACACATTGTACACGAACACCTTCTCCTTGCTGACAACCAGCAGGTACCCTTTGATGGAGTTCACTGAGAGAGGTTCCTCCAAGTCCGACTTCCTCTTAGCTCTCACCACACACTTGAAATTGGTCGCATCCCCCAAGAGCACCACCTGAATCAGATCCCCATCGGAGGTGAACCCATACGCCTTGGATCGCTCGGAGGCATCAAAGACATAGTTTGTGACAGTGGATCCGTTCAATCCTTCGCATTCCGACTCCTTCACCTTCATGCCCCTCAAATCCAATGAACCAGCACCACTCTCCGTCAGAAACAGAAGCCTCTGCTTCAAGAACACAAGCGGCCTGCTCAGTGAGGTAGCCGAGCCCAATACCGTACCGTTTTCTTGGAAAACTCTGATCCTACCATTGGCATCGGTCGACAGGATGAACTTGCTCCTGCCCACCATATGGACTTCGAGAATGACCACCGGAGACGAGGATCTGCTGCCATCGCTGGTTGCGTCGTTGCCGCCATCGGCGGCGTTGGAGAAGGTGCGCCAGTGTGCCATGGCGAGCGAGCTCCAGTCGTCGCCGGCGGTGGCCTCCCAGACGCGGTGGCCGATGACGGAGCCATCCTGGTGGCCGGTGATGAGGAGGGTCTCGTTCTTCCAGAGGGACATGTAGGAGACCATGGAGCTGATGGGGGAGTGGGACAAGGTGTCGAACCTCACCAGGACGTCGCCATTGGAGAGGACGATAAAGACTCGGCCTTTCTCGTCGCCCACCGCGACATACTTGCCCGCCTTCTCGTGGTCCTCGTAGGGGAGGACGTTGATGGAGGTCGGCTCCGATTCGAGCTTCACCGCCGACAGGAACTGGAAACGCTCCGACCACGACGGCTTGTACTTGATCACGGTGATCCCCCGCTTCCTCCCGACAACCTCCCCGCCGCACGCCGACGGCC